>JAVBJF010000530.1:0-203235 GCA_033439095.1 Pseudococcus viburni | reverse complement strand
AAGGTAAAAGTCGAAACAGTAAAAAAAATGTACTCGCGGTGCAAAATACATTCTGTTGAAGTTAAGGAGCATAAGGAGGAGCCTTGAGAATTTACCATTAACCAGTACTGTTCTTGGTTGATGAAGGATCCACTTCAGGTACCCGCGTCTGGTTGGCACGAGACTTCGATTTTTTAAAAGAGCATGTCTTAAAACGCTCATAGCCGAAATTCCAGCGTATCAAGTTAATATCCCTATAATTTTGACGAATTTTCAAAAATAAAAATTGGATGGTTCAGCTTCAGCAACATTTTTTGAAAATTTTCATTTGTATGATTGGCCTACCTGAAAATTGAGCCAAAGACACATTGCAATGTTGACTTTTCCATTTTTCACTTCTTCTAAGGTAATTTTTGACATCGGAAACTAATTCCTCGGGAAATTTCATTATTAAAACGTAGTGTTGGCAATTTTTTTAATGATGATAGTTACAAGAATAACAGAAGTAAAAACTTTGAACACGTTTTTCTCAGTTTTTTTTTTGGGAGAATTCATGATTTTAAAAATTTCAAATGTCTCTATCGTGACAAAAAATCAAGATAAGATGCTCATCAAGGTTTCAAAATGTTCCACTTGGTCTCCTCTATTATCCTATCAAAAAATAATAATTTTCAAAAATGCTGGCTTTAGGTATCTCATCCCTGCACGAGTCATAGTTATAATTTTGAATTGACTGGTAAATGCTACCTGCATATAGTTTTAAACTTATTTTTGAGAGATTATTCATCCTTTTTGGGAGCAATTTTCTCCGTCTTGCTTTCATTTGGGTCATCTAATTCTCTTTTTTCTTCCACTGTTTGACCCGAACTATTTTTCTCACTCTCATTATGAATCTCTTTATCAGAAAACTATTCTTTAGAAACTCCTTCGTGAATATTATCCTTATCCAGTTCTATATCACTTGATTGTGAATCTAGAAAATCTTCTTGATATTCTTGAGCCACGCTGGTATCTTCTTCACCAAGAAATTGTAATTTGGTATCAGTTATTGAGGTGGTTGTAACAATCTGATGAATGTCCAAGATTTCAACTATTTCTACATCAATTTGAAATAATTCCTTGATGTATTCTGCCTTCACTCCGCAAAAGCCTGCATGTGATAGTATATCATTTTGTATTTCGGGATTGGGTTTATTTTTAACCCAATGATTGAAATTACATTTTAAATCGGTAGCGCTTGATGGTCTTGTATATCCTTTATCTTCTGTATTATTTATATAGATCAGCGCGCCAGCTTTTGTATCTTTATTGTAAATGAATTTATACCAAGTATTGCTTAAAAAGTTACCTTCTTTGTCAGTGTTGGTCTTAGCTGTAGTGAAAATTTGTAAATATTGGTCAAATTCAGTAAAGTAATGACGAGAGGCTATGATGAGTCCTTCATCGATTGTTTGCATCAGTAGGTGAAATTTCTCATGCAGGGGTGCCACGTTGATCAGATGTTGGGTGGATTTTTTCCAGTTTTGCATTGCCATGTGCTGCATTGGGACTAAATATTCGCCGTTTATGTTTCGAAATTTATTTTCCTTGTAAATATCCACCAGTTTAGTGAATGTGTCTGATTTCATGAACTCGAGATCGTATGTTGAAGTACCAACGGTATCATAATCAATACGTTCTCTATTATGACTCGGTATCGTTGGATCGTAAAATAGCATCGGTTGTAAAATTTGGTGTCTGGTCCATAGGGTTTTTTGCGTGCCAGTATCATAGCAGATTTCGTACATTAGGTATGTGTCTGTGAATGCAAATGGCTTTCTGATTGAATCGGGACACTGAAAAGGAATTATGTGAAGTCAAATGCCTATTAGGGTGGACCGAAAAACCAAAAATTTTGATTTTTGAAAAGTTACCCCCCCCCCTCCCCCCGGACCTAAAATTGCCAAAATTCAAATTTTAAAAAATTTTGATTATTTTAAAATTGATTAACATTAATTTTATAGCTTATTCAGTGACTAGACCAAAAAGCACTTTTTTTTTTTGGAAAAAATCAGGGTTTATAACTTTTAAATTTTTCTTCAGAGGTGAAGAAATATGAGTAAGTAATTTAAAAAACAATAAAACATGGATTTTTTCAAAAAAGTTGTGCTGTTTGCTTTAAATAGTCCCTAAATAAGCTCTAATTTTGATTTTTTGAATTTTTTTGAAATTTCTGAAAATATTGAATTTTTGACAATAGGGTTGGTGCCAAAAATTTAGATTTGGCTGAAATTGAAATATGTTATAGAATATACAATTTTAAAGTCAACAAAACAAACCGCACTGAAATCGGTTGAGTAGAACTCGAGAAAAAAAATTTAAAGTTCCGATTTTTGAACTCGTTCGAAAAACGACCGCCTCAAAGTTCCTCGTATTGCCGTCGCGAACATAACGGATTTAAACGCGCAATTTCAATTTTTCGTTGATTTCGAAGTTGACTTCATCGATTTTGCTGATTTTTTTTTACAAGTTTTTTTCCATGATGTGGTACAGTAAATTATCAATCATTTCTTCTAATTTTCCCCCACTCAAATTTAATTATTTCAAGTTTCTCAACTCAAATTTTTTTCTTATAATTTTCTCAACTCGAATTTTTTTCTTCAAATTTTTGCAACCTAATTTTTTTCCTATAATTTCCTCAACTCAAATTTTTTCAGACGTATAATTTTCAAAACTTGAATTTTTTCTTTCCATTTTCTCAACTCGAATTTTTTTCTTATCATTTTTTCAACTCAAACTTTTTAAACTTAGATTTTTTCTTCCAATTTTCTCAACTCAAATTCGTTTCTTTCAATATTCTCAACTCGAATTTTTTTCTTATAACTTTCTCAGATCAAATTTTTTCAGACGTAATTTTCAAAACTTAGATTTTTTCTTCCAATTTTCTCAACTCAACTTTTTTTCTTTCAATTTTCCGAGCACAAATTTGTTTTCTTTTCAATTTTCTCAACTCGAATTTTTCTCTTATAATTTTCTCAAATCAATTTTTTTCTTTCAATTTTTCCAAGTCAAATTTGTTTTTTTTCAATTTTATCAACTCGAATTTTTTTCTTAATAATTTTCTCAAATCAAATTTGTTCAGACGTAATTTTCTCTACTCAAATTTTTTCGAACATAATTTCATCAACTCAAATTTCTTCAGAAGTAATTTTCTCAACTCAGATTTTTTCTTTCAATTTTCTCAAATCATTTTTTTTCTTCTAAATTTCTTAACTCAATTTTTTTTCAATCTTCTCAACTTATTTTTTTCCAATTTCATTCACTTAAAATTTTTCAAACGTAATTTTCTCAACTAATTTTTTTTCTCAATTATCTCAACTCGAATTTTTCTCTTATAATTTTCTCAATCAATTTTTTTCTTTCTTCTTTCAATTTTCCCAAGTCAAATTTGTTTTTTTTTCAATTTTATCAACTCGAATTTTTTTTAAAATAATTTTCTCAAATCAAATTTGTTCAAACGTAATTTTTTCAACTCAAATTTTTTCGAACATAATTTCATCAACTTAAATTTTTTCAGAAGTACTTTTCTCAACTCAGAATTTTTCTTTCAATTCAAATCATTTTTTTTCAATCTTCTCAACTTATTTTTTTCCAATTTCATCAACTCAAATTTTTTCAAACGTAATTTTCCCAACTCGGATTTTTTTCTTAATAATTTTCTCAAATCAAATTTGTTCAGACGTAATTTTCTCAACTCAAATTTTTTCAAAAGTAATTTTCTCAACTCAGATTTTTTCTTTCAATTTTCTCAAATCATTTTTTCTCCTCTAATTTTCTCAACTCAATTTTTTTTCAATCTTCTCAATTCATTTTTTCCAATTTTATCAACTATTTTTACGTCCTTAATCATTGATAAAATAAATTATCAAGTACGCATTGAAAAATCAACGAAAAAAGTACGATTAATCATTAAGTTATCGAAAAATCGCAATAAATTTACGCGACGCGACGCGCCGCCGGCTGTTTCGTTCCCGTTTGAATCCGAGGAACTGACGTCACAACAACGTAACCCTCGTAGCGATTCTTTTTCGCGACCCGCGTAATCTGCGGAATTCAATGGTCAATTTCTTCGATCCTAATGGACCAATTTGGATGCGGTTTGTTCAGTTGAAGTTATAATCGCGTATTTTATAACATATATTAATTTCAGCCAAATCTAAATTTTTGGCACCAACCTTGCGCGATCAGAAGATATGAAACGATTTTGAATTTTTTTATTTTGTTTTTCTAGTCTATCCAGCCAACAACTTTTGCCGGGGTAACTTTTCGAAAATCAAAATTTTTGGTTTTTCAGCCCAACAGTATGACACAAAAGTCTTGTCCACTTGAAACACTTCTTAATATCTCAGAACTGAAATGTGATACCAAGACGATTCAAGCAATAATATGTTCCTGGCGACACGACGAAAACATTGAAGATCGATAATAAAACTTTTAGTCTTACCTGATAGGGTGTCCACAAAATTGAGAAACCTGTTTGGGTTGCCAAATAGGGGCCCGGGTTTTTTATTGAACTAAAGTCTACACACTGATGCGATTAAAATGTGTTATGTCTTTTTGAAACCGGTTCAGCAGTTCTGAACCAGTTATCAATGATATCCGAAAAAGTGGAGATATGAAAAAAAGTTTGAAACAAAAGTTGTAGAGAATTGAAAAACAATAATTTTTTGTTCCATAACATTTTTTTCCATATTGCAATGGAGAAAAGTTATTGTACCAAGGACTCGAGTATAGTTTTCTCCTTTTTAAGCCATAACTGTTCTCCATTGCAAGATCGGAAAAAAAGTTATGGAACAAAAAATTATTGTTTTTTAATTTTGTACAACTTTTGTTTCAAACTTTCATATCTTCACTTTTTCGTATATTATTGACAACTGGTTCAAAACTTTTGAACCGGTTTCAAAAAAACATACCACATTTTAATCGCGTTAGTGTATACTTTATTTCACCAAAAAAAAACGGACCCCTATTTTCTGATCCAAACCGGTTTCTTAATTTGTGGACACCCTATAGGTAGGGCTAAAATTCGAACACATTGACGTTTGAACCGTCATGGTATCTCTTTTCTGTTCTGAGATAGGTATTGAGAAGTGTTTCAAATGGACAAGACTTTTGTGTCATGATGATAAATCAGAGATGTTCACTTACATCCGGGTTCATCATTGTTTTCCCGTACGCTATAAAACGGTCCACGTTGTCGCAATTCTGGAGAATGAATAAATAATCATTTAAATATCCATTTCCATTGTATTGTGTAATATTTTTAAATTTTAATGTATGGATTACACTTACATTGTATACAAAAGCAAGCAGCTGCTGATTTTTTTTATTGCAGTTGATTTTTAAAGGCGCATAATTCGTACTTTTCTTAACCGTCAACCATGGAATTGGTTCTTTGGTACAGATTTTTGGTTCATCGGTTTTGAATTCTTTTGTAAACAGGCAACTTCGTGTGGCTGGAGTTTGCTCATAAGCGGCATTTAAAATCATATCGTTGTGTTCTACGTTTATATCTGGACATAGATGTACTTCTTCGGTAGTTTTAGTATAGGCCGACGATAGGTTCCATTTTCCTTGTATTTTTCTGGTTAAAGATGGAAAAACAATGTCTGAGGAGTCGCTTTCGACATAATATTCGTCAATGAGAGTAAAAGCCGCGTTATCATCATCTATGAACCGATTCAAAAAAGTATAATTAATTTTTCGATATTCTAAAATAAGCTTAAGGGCGAATTGAAAAAAATTCTGGATTGTGATTAAAATAGTAGTTTATTTTAAGTGGGGAACATTTAAAAAAAAAAAATCCCGTCCCAAAGTGGAACCATTTTTGAAAAAAAAAACGAAGTATGGCCTTTTTGTTGTTAGTGCTACCTGTTGAAAACCTCTGTCAGACCCTCTCCTTTGAAAGGAACGATTTGAGTTTCTGCACCTCTCTCAATAATTGACTTCAAAATTGGATATCGCTTTTATCCTCTGCAAAGGGTTGAAACATTAGAATTCGCGAATTGAAATTTTTTTTTTGTTCTTTACCAAATTCCAATTGCTCATTCTAACACTTCAAAATTGAGCCAAATTTTTTTGATCACTTAAAATAATCATTATTGATATTTTTCAAAAATTGCCATGGTAGTGCTACCAACTGCATTTTAATTTATGTTATTTTCATAAAATGCGAGTTAATTTAGTGTCTTGAAAAGAGTGGGCCATAATTTTTTTTGGTCATTAAGAAAAGTTAGAATTAATTTTTCGGAGATTTTTTATTTTAATATTGCTCATCGAAATTTTATGAAAATACGCAAATCAAAATGCTGGTGACAGCATTTTCGTGGAATTTTTTTGAATAAATTTATAAAAAATTATTCCAGGTTACCCCCCCCCCCCCCCTCTAAAAAATCATTTGCTCAATTTTGAGGTATTTGGTGAGCAATTTGAACTGAGTGCAATTTATCCGCACGACAGAAAAGGGAAATAATTACTTACATGACGAAAAAAAGGACCATTAGTCGATTTGAGGAGGTGTAGAAACTCAAATTGCACTTTTTTAGGGTGACCGGGGTTCTCATCACGTAGGACTACCTAGAAGTGGCAAACGCCTCGTTTTTTTTCAAAAACGACCCCAGTTTAAGGTCCTTTAGCTTCATCCTATTTCGGCCTGGGTGGCTTAAAAGTTTTGAGAGGTCTCCCACTCAAAATGAACTACCTCACCAATTTTCATCAAAATCGTGGATTTTTTTTTGATCACCTTAACCTGCATGTATGATTACCTGATAAATCCATCCTAAGCTCTTTTTGTGCATCTGCATTGCTTGATTGGTCGTTTTTACTATCTTCATCTTTAACAAGTTATGAAAAATGATCAATGTTTGTGAGAAATATTGCACAAAAAAGTGAAAAGAATGATAAAAATGATTAAAGATTTCTCTTGAGCATCGCCTGTATTTTGATGTGGTGGTGGCACGTCAACATTTTTGGTAGTCAAGGCAAATTTACAAGAAATCGATTCAATTTTTTTTTTCAAAAAAAAAAAAATTATTTTAAAAAAAATTTACGTACCCAATTTTTGTGTTACATGATTGGAATTTTCAGACGTTGAATTTTCTGAAACTGTATTCCCTGTAAAATAATTGATGCGAAAATAACATAAAATTAGGTCACGAACGATCTTCACAAGTTTTATTTTAAATAACTTGACGATTGCGCTACAGCCTAAAGTACCTATCTGTATGAATCTGTAATATATCTGAGAATTAAAATTCTTACCTTGAATGATGCAGTTGAAAATGTATAAAGTAAAAATTAACTTGAAACAAAATTTTGACATTTTCCTTCGTATCATTCAATAGGTACCTACTTTATTACCTATGTACAATTACTTTAAGAAGTAATGGAAAAACTCGAGTGAGTCTAGGAATGTGATTTTCGAAAAACGAACAAACTGCGTTTTATGTAGATATTTTTTGAAGTCATAATTTATTTAACTGTGTGAGTGGTATGAGTAGTTACAATGTGGCAATAGAGGTTTCAGTTGTGTGCAAAATATCGTACATACGTTATTATTTGCTTGATGAATAACAAATACTACCTACATTTGAATTTTTTTACGACAAATGGTTCTACACTACACTTGATGTCAGAATTGATTGAAAACGTGAGGTTTTTGAAGGTATTTTAACATAAGTTTAATCGAATGGAACTGTTCGGATGACGTAGCTCGATTGAATGTCGATGCGTCGACGATCAAGAAATTTTTACGTTATTTTCTAGCTTTACTAGATTGCATTTTAATTCATTGCCGATAAAAGCCCGAGTATTTAATATGAAGGCATTTTCAATCTTTATTGGTCTGTTGTATTGTATGCCAGAGTAAATTTTGGAAACAGAAATTGATACAAATTTTTGAGATTTTACAGATAATTAATCTACTTCAAAATAAATCTCTCATCATTGGTGTAGAATCTCTGACATAGCGACAGAAATTATATAATTGGATGTATGTACCAAGTATTCTACCTTAATGCCATGAATGTTATGCCTAATGCAGTCAGGTCAGACTGAAAGGGAGAGCAGAAGCAGCTGATTCAAAGATAAAATTACGTGTCAAGTCATGAAAATTTCTGAAAATAAGGAAAAGTCTAAAAACTGAAAAAATAGATACATTTTGAAACAAAAAAATCTTTCGTCAAAAAATCGAAGGAGCAAAAGAACTTTCTTTATTTATTTCTAGATTTTTTTATTTCTTGTCATCCAAGTATTACAAAATTTCAACTTGACAATTGAATGTAACTCTGCATATATCCTTTTTGGTGCGACAAGCGATTTGTATTCTCTTAAGTTTTCTCTATCCAATGAGCCCCCTCCCATCTTCCAATATGTTTTCCTCGAAGAGTTATGACGTTTTTAAAATGCGAAGTTCGCAATTTCGGTACCATACATTATGTGTCTGATTTTTGAGAATTTGCGTAATGTTTAATTTTTTCACTGTGCAGATGATTGTGAAATTTTAAAATTTTAATGAAGTGTTTTTTTAGTTAATTCATCGTCATAAATTTGAAAAAATAATAAAATTCATCCAAAATGTATCTTCAGCATTTTTTTTTCAACCAAGAAAATGAAAAAAAAGTTGTCATTTTTCAAAGTGCGATATATCAGCTCCCTGAAGAGATAATTTGAATTTTTTTCACGAAAATGTTCCTTTTTACATTCTCTTCAACTTCTGTATGAAGATTTTTTTTCAAATTTTCACTTCCGAAAAAATTATACGTCATCAAACGTAGAAGGGTCGAAATGAAATTTTGTCACAGCAAAAAGGACATATAACTCAACCTTTTGTTTTCAATATAGAAAAAAATAGAAAAGATATCAAGTGATGGACAAGCTGTTTTCTTGTAGCAAAAAGATGAAATTTTAAGGTAACATTTTTTCCCCAGCTCAATTCCTTAATTTAGTATTAAAAAAAGTATACTCAAACTTCAATCGCGATTTCTCAAAAACGCAATTTTTTCTATGTCCTTTTTGTTGTGGCACGTTCAATGATATAAACTGATAAAATGAGCTATGTTGAAAATCCCAAGTTTTTCCTGCAAAATCGAGGAACAGAATCATCGTTATAAAATTATATCAGTTTTCAAGTTTTGTTAAAAATCCGTAGTGACAGATTTACCTCTGTCTCTCCTCTCTCAAAATCATAAAATCACAATTTTAAATCAAAAAATTTTCAAAAGTAATTTGATAACCTTTTTTGAAAAAAAAAATTTCGTCCTTTAATGAGCCAATTTCGGTTCGTCCTTAGTACAAACTCTGGTGAAGTTATAAATAAAAATTTTAAAAATTGATCTGATAACTCGCCTGCTCTCGACAGCGAATGATCATTTTACTGCAGATGGATTTTTCTAAATCATGAAAAAAACGAAAAATTACCCATAAACATAAACTTCAAAATTAGATTCAGCAGGAAAAATTACTCTAAAGCGAGTCGGAAGCGCGAACAAAGCAGTTTATTTGAAAAAAAAAAGATTGAACATTGAAAATGCATTGCATTAGTTTCTATCGATGTATAAATATTAACACTTTTTTCAGGGTTATCCATGGGCAAAAAGTTCTAAATTTTAGAGGTTCTTAAACTACCAAAATATTTGTTTTCATTAAAAAATTAGAAATAAATTCCTAATTGCCAGTCATCTATTTGTTACACTTTTTTCTCAATTTGAGAAACTCTGCAGCACTTTTTGACTGCTAGTACCATTGCAAAAAGTGTCATGCTATTATCGACCGACAGTATGTAAAACCAAAAACAATTATTTTCTTTCAGCTTATAGAACAGAAAAGAAGTATGGTTCTTACAATTCCATTTTTTGGGAGAAAAAACTGAAAAAAAATCTGTAAGAAAGAACAAAAAAAAAGATCGGAAATACGTCTTCCTATAGTCTTTATCATAATGTGACTAAAATTTTTTTGGTCAAGATAAATTAGTGATCCGAAATTTATTTATTATTATTTTTTTTCAACAATACCTAATGCTTGACAATTTATAAGAATGAATTGAAATTACTTAGATACCTATTTAATGAGTTTTCGCCCTTCTTTTTTTCGGGCTCAAAAATTTGATAAACGGATTAACGTTTTACAAAATTATAGTACGAAAAAACACCCTCATCATTTCACTATTTAGTTACCTAGGCAAGTCGGGAATTTTACTGGGCTTGCTTGGAATTCATATCAGTTTGTTTTTTCCAAAACGTAAAGCAATAAATTGTGAAAAAAAATTGAAATTATCCATCGAAAGCCCTAATTTCCGTTCTCCATTCTCGTGATTTGGTAGACACCTTCATGTACCTACGTAGAACAACCCTTGGCACCATTTTCTTTTTGAGGAATTCTCAAATTGCTGTGAAATAACTTCAGATTACGAGATGACGTTCAATTACTTAACAAAGAATAGAAAAAAATCAATTTTAAAAAAATATTAATTTTGAAACTTTGAAATTTTGCGGGAAAATGGTTTTGACAAAAAATCACTCATTTTTACCATGTTTTTTTGAGATCATTTTACAACAATTTTTCACTTTGCTTCATCAAAATTCGAAAAAAGTTATAAAACAACGCATCTTGGTAAAAACATTTATACGTAACCTTAGGTATGTCTACATTGTCTACCCAAGACCTTTTTCGGTAAAAATTTTCAAAATTTTTTGAGTGTAGGCACTTGACAGATTCTAAACAGTGATTGGGGTGCAGTATGAGACTATTTATGTCGGAAGAGTGATTTTTCTATTAGTTTGTTTTGAGGGATACAAATACATACAACATTTTTACTACCTAGCTATTGCCTGTATTTGATTTTCAAAAATAGAACAAAACAATCGCTATTGATCAATTGTTATAAATTATAATCTTGGAAAATTTTATTTTTCATTTAGTCAAAACTGGATTAGAAATTTAAAAAAATTTCAATATCCGTTTTCTTTCACAATATCATCGATATTTAATAAGTTAATTTTCTTATCGACCGTGATATTAAACAACTCGTTGATTTTCTTTTCATCAACTGGGCAGCAATATGCGTATTTCAGAAAATCATCCGATATGCTGTTGGGTTCGTTGGACCACAATTTAAAATCACAGGGAACTGGGTTCGCGCATTCTTTGCCTTTGAGCAATTCCTTTGGTTTGGGATTATCCTGCGTTGGAGGCGATACTTTTGGCGGATTATTTGGTAAATTGTGCAAGTAAATCATCACGCCTTCATTTTTATAAGGGTAGTAAATAAATTTACACCAAATATTCCAACCGAAAGGCTCATTTTTCTTATTCAGAAGATAAAGAACGATGGTGTTGTAAACACGCCGTAGCCGAGGAAGGTATGGAATAGTTATCGATGTGTATATGTACAGAGTGTGAGTATCTCTTTCTTCTTCATCGTAATATTTTTCTTCTTTTTCTGCAGTGTCATCTTCATTTTTTTCTTCGGTTTGTTCTTTTACATTTTTTCCTTTCTTTTCTTCTTCGGTTTCTTCGTTTTCTTCATTTTTTTCGTAATTTTTCAAATCTATCGTTACACCAACTTTTCTAATACCATCATTTATGGCATTCATTAATGGGACCAACTTGTCCCATAAAGGTCCAGTATTCACATAATGTTGAGCGGTTTTCTTCCACAATTTTAAAGCTAAATCATCTTGTGGTACGAGCATCTGCGGTATCATTGTGTAAAATGGTTTTGTTTTCTAGTAAAAACGATATTGACCAGTGATTAATTTGCAATGTTAATTTTCCTAATTTTCAGATATTTATTTCACGAATGATAATAAATTTTTAAGATATATGGTACCTCTTGTTCTTTATATTCTGCTTCTATATTGGTGAATATGTTTACAGGTAAATCAAACGAATATGTGCGGAATTTCGACGGATATTCGGTTCGCTGCAGTGGCGTACCCAAGGGGGGGGTCCAGGGGGTCTGGACCCCCCCCCTTGGCGTCAGAAACTTACGTGAAAAAGTGCCTTTTTGGAGCATGAAAAATCTAATTTTCTCAAAGCTTCGCCCTCGCTTCGCTCGGGCATGAAAGAAATCACATTTGATAATTATGTATAATTATAGTCAGGAATTTATGTCAAAAATGCCTTTTTGAAGCATTAAAAATCAAATTTTCTCAAAATTTCGCCCTCGCTTCGCTCGGGCATGAAAGAAATTACTAATTCTATAAACTATTTGAATCAACAATGCAAAAAATAGTTCCCTTTTAATATTCCAAGTCTCCATACCCACTTTGCACCCTCCCCAAAAAAGCTTCTGACGCCAATTCTTGGATTTATTAGGTATTTGTATTGGCTTTTAAGGCCAAAATAATTAGTACCTATGTAAGTTGTTTGTTCCAAGATTACATTATCATCAGTTTTTTTCCTTAAATGTGCTATGCAAATCGCATGAAAATTTAATAAAGTTTGAATTTTGTGTTTTTATAGTAAAAGGAAATTTGATGGGGGGGGGGGGGAGGTGAACTTACAATTTCTCAAAAATCATGAGATTTCGGACCCCCTCCTTGAGAAATTTCTGGTTACGCCACTGGTTCGCTGCGACAATAATCCTGGACGTTTGAGCATTAAACCAGTTCGCACAGTGTGTTTGGTCCACATCGTCTTCGATTGGTAAGTGTCTAAACAAATTTCGTATATTCCTAGTACCGATGCCCTTAAAAGTGGCATCCCATGAGCATCCTGTAAAAATAAACGAGAAACCAGGAAAATGACTGATTAATTTCGGAGAATGCATTAATAACTCGATATAAATTCGACAACGTGGCTTACTCGATTTTCAAGGTTGCAATACTATGTTTGTACATATGAACGTAATGGACGAATATAATACAATAATTAGTTTATTTATTGATATTTTGAACAAATAATTTGTAATTGTAGCTCATTTACCATAAATCCAAACCCGTATAACAATCGATTTTCGTAAAGTTTGCCACATGATGTTGCGAATTGTGTTGGACTTGATACCGACGTAAAGTAAGGTCTAACTTCGTGTCTGCATTTCGACTGATGGTGGCTCCAAGAATTATCCAAAAGGCAAAAATCTACCTCAAGAGAATCAGTTTCTATTTTTCTCAAATTATTAGTATCCTCCGGGTTCCCAAGAGGGCATAAATATTGTATCCTTTTGTTTGGGTACTCGATTTCTCCAAATTCGGATTCTGATTCTATGGCGTTATATGGAAGACGTACGTGGAACGGTATTTCTCGAGATTTTTTCGTCCATACGGCCAATGCTTCGTGGCCAGGATTGTCGAGAAAACCAGATAAGAGAGGTATTGCTTGACGTGAAATTGTAAAATTTAATTTATTAGATTTTGAACTGTCTGGAGATGGCGTTGGTGAGAAAACTTACTTAAATTGTGTTGAGTTTCGGTGTTTTGTTGGTGTTCCGTTTGAGTGTCGTCGTTTCCTTCTATAGTGCCTCTACCTAGGCATAATAATTAGTATTTGAACATCAGATATGTCAAAGTGTGAAAAAAAAAATGAAAAGGGTGACATTTTACCTTGGTTAATTGTGGAAAATATTCGAAAGATTAAAATGATAAACGTGAAAAAGTTCATCATTTTTTATCCACTTAGGTTGTACTTTATGCTAGGAAAAATGTTAGTACGTTAGGTATATAGAATGCGAATCGAGTGTACAGTACATATACCTAATACCCATAAAATGTGCATTGTATTGAATTAGAAACCAGGTGACGTCTGTTTACATAGATGTTCTGACAAATATACAATAATTTCCCTACGAAGTGACTTAGGAATTGTTACCGACGATTCTTACGTGTAGATTTATTTTTATTATTGGATCGAGTCTCGTCGCATTGAAAATTTAAAAAGTATGAATTTTGAAAAAGTTATACCAATATACCTATGTACTTGAAAGTACTAAAAAAAATATGAGTAGATACGAATTTCCAGAAATAATTGAAAAAGTACGTAATTTTGGCGTTTAATCAACGGAAATGATAGTCCCTGGTTAACAAAAAATTAAGAGATTTAAAAAGGTACCTACTTACGGAAAAAGTACAAAGTTTTAGTTTTTGATTTCAACGATTTCCACTCAATTATCGCGAACTTTGAGGAATAATGGGGAATTATTTCTCGAAATTACAATGACGAAGAGAAATTTTATTGTTCTTTATCATAAGTAGGTATCTATCTCTGAAAATTCAAAATTTAAAATTATGAAAACCGATATCTAATTAAAATTGGGGTATGATTTATCGTTACGACAAAAAAGGGCGAATACATGACAGAAATAGGAGGTCCAAGCGACAGGAAGTACGTACAAGGTGTCTGCAGGTCGAAAAAGTCGCAAAATTGACCTAAAATCAAAAGTCGTAAATTTTTTCCAAATTACTTGAATTTTTTTCGCGTTGTACAAAACAAAAAAATTAAAAAATAAGCTTTTTGAACACTTTTTTTTAAAAAAAATTTCGCCCTTGCTTCACTCGGGCTCATAAATTTACATAAATCATTCTCAAATTATAAACCTTCTTTTCTTCTATTCCAGACAATTGAATAGTTTAATGCGGAAAAAATCTGTACATCTGGGAGACTTGGTAGCGATCACTATTGGAATTTTCGAAAAATTTTCGATTTTTTTGGAAAAGGGTGCATTGCGTGACCATTTTCCGGAAAATTTGAAAAAATCGAAGAATGTTGGAATTTTTACTGGGATTTTTTTAAAAATTCAGAACGAGAAATCATTTGCAGGCATCATAGCGTGGTTACTTTTTAGTAACTTGGTTACTTTTTTCGAGGCAAGTTACTTTTGGTTACTATTTCCACTTCAAAAGTTACTTTGGTTACTTTTTACCTCTAAAAGTTACTTTTTTCCAAAATTTCTCAAAAAATTTACCTTTTTTTCACAATTTTTCTCTAAAAATTGATTTTTTCAAGCGTAAAGTGTCTGTTAGTTTCGGTTTAGTCGAGTTTTGGAGACTTTTTTGTTTCAAAAAATTTCGCCCTCGCTCCGCTCGGGCAGTACATTGATGCCTCTGTTTCTTGAATACACTATCATTCCCTAAATTTGAATCAGTCAAAATAGGTGTATTTTCATTCTCTTGGTTAAGTATATAGTGAAATAATTTTCATCAAAAACTAGAGATTTTCACCCATGTTTCAGTCAAAACTCCAATCAATTTCCAATTTTTCAAATAAAAATCAGTAATTTTGATTAATATTTCAATGAAAAGTCATTGATTTTCATATAAATTTACAGGGTAGGTAGGCTAGATACTCACTTTTTTTTTTTACTGAATTTTGACACACCCTCATTTTTTCAAATTCTTCCCCGCCCTTGCATAGTGTCTGATTATGTCCCGGAGTCGAGCAGATTCAATCCAAGCTCAATAAAAAAATGAAATTTTACCTCAAAAGTGTTCAGAGAAGTGCATTTTATTACTCTTCAAAAATAATTTTTCATTGTAGAGGGAGTAAAAGTCTACTTTTACTCCCTCTCGCGAATCGCTCGAGTGCTCAAACTCGACTTTTACTCCCTCTACAATGAAAAATATCGTATGCAACTCGGGAGATAAATGATTTTCGACGATTTTGAGTTATTTCCCTCGCTTCGCTCGGGCAATAAACCTCAAAATTCGTCGAAAATCACTTTATCTCCCTTGTTGCATAATATACTATTTCATATTTCTTACATTAGAATATAACTTTCTAAATCTACATCAATTAAGTTTTATAAAAAATCTGCCTTTTTGAACCAATAAAATAAATTTTCATTGATATTGCAGTCAAAAGTCGTTGATTTCTTAGTCAATTTTCAATTAACCAGAAAAAAATCAGTAATTTTGACTAAACGATCAATGCGAATCATTGATTTTCATTTATATTCATCTCACTGATTCAGATTTAGAGAATTCTTGCAATTTTTTAGTTTTTCTTGGCTTTTATCTGTATTACATTTTTTCATCTGTCCACTGAAATTAACCTGCCTTTACGAGCACTACTGTAAAAATAGATTTTGAAGTTTGTTACGAATTTTTACCCCCCTCTCACCCCATTTTTCTCCAATTCTCAGTCCCTCCCTTACATAATTTCTGGGAGCGCTTATAAGTTATAATAATTGCATTAAGTACATACATGTTTTTTTTTTTTTTTTACAAATTTTACCATTAAAAATTGAGTTTTTGGTTACTTTTTGGTAATACATTGGTTACTTTTTCTCCCAAATTGGGTTACTAAAGTTACTTTTTTCCCACCAAATTTCACTATGATGCCTGCATTTGGAAACATGTTTCTTTTTTGCTAATCCGAAATTGGAGCCACAAAAATGAAGAATCATCAATTTTTCATTTCAAAAATAGTTTTTTACGTCAATTTTTGAATGTTGGTTGAATTTTGGTGACCAGAGGAACGTCATTTCATTTTTCAGATAACTTGAAGCCACAATTTTCTAACGATCTGTAACTTTTGAATTTTCAGAGGAAATCCTAAAAGTGTTTCGAATCAAGCCGCCAATGGTTCGAGGAGGTGTAGTAACTCAAATTGTAATTTTTTAGTGCTCCTTCCCCCTTTTCTATGTCATTTTAGTAAAACTGCGATTTTTTTCAAAAACGACCCTATTTTATGAACCCCTGGCTTCACCCCACTTTAAGCTAAGGCGCTGAAATTTTTTATGGTGGGTTCCCAACTCCAAACAAACCATCCCTGTTAACTGGGTCAAAATCCAATGTATGTTTGTTTTGTTCCACTCTACTTAATTACCTATCGTTAGTCCTACCACCATTGTTATTTCCATTAAAAACAACCTCTTTCATCCCTTACCATGTTCCTCACACCACCCTTGACCGCTTGTAAAAACTGAGGGATGTCTTCTATTGAAAATTAAATGTAAAATAATTTTGTTTCTTATGATTTTTCTACAAAAATACCGTATAACCTCGTAAAATGAAAGAAATCTGATTTTTGAAAAATCATTACTTTCAACTGTTCAAAAATGGCCTAAAAAGGAAAATTTTCGACATTTTTTTATAGTATTTCTACAGGAAATTTAACGTAGAAAAAACTTTTACTCTTGACATTTTTTGATTTAAACTATTATTTCGGCGGAAAACGCAAAAAACTGGTTTTGAGGGCTGCGCAAGAATTTATTGGAGTTTCAGACCTAAAATGACTGGGCTAATAATGTCAAGTGATATTCGCAGCAGAACAATATTTCGAAACGACAATTTTTACGATTAAAAAAATATGAAACCTCCAAAATAAAGAATGCTCATTAGGGTGGCCCTTATTTATACTTGGTGGAAAAAAAATGTTGGAATTGTTTTCGGGACCCCCCCCTAGTTTGGTGCCACTACATGAGAAAATGACGTACAAAAAATTTCAGCCCAATCGATGCATGTTAACCCGTCCCTCAAAGCCCATTTTGAAAAATTGATGGAGCGCGCCCGAGCTGATAATATTCCACTACGGCCACGCGGAAATGAAACGCTAAAAATACCCCTAGTGACCCGGCGACTTAAAATTCACGCCAAAGGCACGGAAATGAAGATAGAATGTTCTGGTTTGCGGCATTCGATTCCTTATAAAATTTGAAATCGGAAAAGCTAATTTTCAATTTTTTTGCGCCCCCGGGAGGAAAAGCGCTAGGGGTTTACAAAGTGCGACTGAACAGAAAAAATCAAATTATTTAATAAAAATTTTTCAAACACATTTTTCGAGGGGAAATAATGAAAATTTAATTCTATAGGTTATTCAGAGCATCCGAACCCAGTTTTGGGGTCATTTTGACTTCGAACTACCACTAGTACCCAAAATGAGGGAGGGGGGAATGAAAAAATATTTCGAAAAATTGAGTGTGGTATCAAAATCCATATTTTTTACTCGCGAAATCTGCTTCCGATTTTACTTTATCAAAACCCCCAAAATGGGCTCATGGGGGGGGGGGGGCAGGGAAACACCAAAATAAAAACTTTTCATAAGAATCGAGTGTGGTATCAAAATTCACGTTTTTTTTTCTACCCAGAGAGTTAGTTTCTGATGTTACTTTATCAAATGCCCCAAAATGGGCCCATTGGGGAGGTGTCAGAGAAAGGCCAAATCAAAAACTTTTCATAAGAATCGAGTGTGGTATCAAAATTCACGTTTTTACTCAGAGAATCCGTTTCCGATTTTACTTTCATCAAAATCCCCAAAATAGGCCCATTGGGGAGGTGTTGAGGAGGACCCAAATTGAAAATTTTACATAAATATGAAGTGGGGTGTCGAAATAAAAGGTGAATTTTGATACCACACTCGATTCTTATGAAAAGTTTTCGATTTGGCCTTTCCCTGACACCTCCCCAATGGGCCCAATGCCCATTTTGGGGGTTCTGATGAAGAAATATCGGAAACTAACTCACTGGGTAAAAAAAAACGTGAATTTTGATACCACACTCGAAAAAGTTTTTATTTTAGTGTTTCCCTGCCCCCCCCCCCCAGGGCCCATTTTGGGGTTTTTGATAGAGTAAAATCGGAAGCGGATTTCGCGAGTAAAAAATATGGATTTTGATACCACACTCAATTTTTCGAAATATTTTTTCATCCCCCCTCCCTCATTTTGGGTACTAGTGGTAGTTCGAAGTCAAAATGACCCCAAAACTGGGTTCGGATGCTCTGAATAACCTATAGAATTAAATTTTCATTCTTTCCCCTCGAAAAATGTGTTTGAAAAATTTTTATTAAATAATTTGATTTTTTCTGTTCAGTCGCACTTTGTAAACCCCTAGCGCTTTTCCTCCCGGGGGCGCAAAAAAATTGAAAATTAGCTTTTCCGATTCCAAATTTTATAAGGAATCGAATGCCGCAAACCAGAACATTCTATCTTCATTTCCATGCCTTTTAGTACGGACTTTTTAGCTGAAATAAAGCCCAAACCCAAAATAAATTAGCAGAAAGGGGAAGTTTCGTATATAAGCTCAGTAAAACATGTATTTCATTATTCCCGAACTTCCCTAAAATTGGTGAATATTTTGACCCCTTTTTGGGGGGTGAGGGGGTTCAAATTTTGGTTTTTCGGCCATAACTTTCGAAATTACGCATTTACGAAAAATAAGTTGAAACAAAAGTTGTAGAGAATTAAAAAACAAATAATTTTGTTATTTACAATTTTTTCCTAAGACGTCATGGAAGGGAGCTGGGGTTTTCCGAAAAAAATCAATTTTGAAAATTTCCTATTATCAGAAATAATTATCAAAAATCGGATTGATCGACTTTTGGAAGCGGTTTCCTGCATAGTATATCCCATTACTATGTAGAACAAGAAAAATGTATAGCCGATCCCTCATCTCAGAGTAGGGGGGTGGACCCTCCGTAGAAAAAGTCGAGTTTTCCCCCAAGCATAGCTCAGCTACAGTGAAAAATTCGAAAAATTGGTTCAAACAAACATTGTAGAGCGTTAAAAGACGAACATTTTACTTTTTTTACTTTTTTTCTACGTAGTCTTTGGGGCGAGTTATCGCAAAAAGAAAAAAAATCGGCGCAGCGTTCAAAAATGTTTTACAAATTTTATGCCTTGTCTTTTGGGGTCCAATTTAGGTTCAAGGGTTAAATGATAATAAAAATCGAGTTAAGTGATCACAAAAACCCCAGAAATTCACTTTTGGGGCTATTGGTTCGCTACATTTTATACCAGATCTACTTTTGCGTAATTTATTGAGTTGATGAAAAATTTTTGAACGCCGCGTCGCTTGTTTTCTTTTTGCGATAACTCGCCCCCAAGACCACGTAGAAAAAAAGTAAAAAAAGTAAAATGTTCGTCTTTAAACGCTCTACAATGTTTGTTTGAACCAATTTTTCGAATTTTTCACTGTAGCTGAGCTATGCTTGGGGGAAAACGCGACTTTTTCTACGGAGGGTCCACCCCCCTACTCCGAGATGAGGGGTCGGCTATACATTTTTCTTGTTCTACATAGTAATGGGATATACTATGCAAAAAAACCGCTTCCAAAAGTCGATCAATCCGATTTTTGATAATTATTTCTGATAATAGGAAATTTTCAAAATTGATTTTTTTCGGAAAACCCCAGCTCCCTTCCATGACGTTCTAGGAAAAAACTGTAAATAACAAAATTATTTGTTTTTTATTTCTCTACAACTTTTGTTTCAACTTATTTTTCGTAAATGCGTAATTTCGAAAGTTATGGCCGAAAAGCCAAAATTTGAACCCCCTCATCCCCCAAAAAGGGGTCAAAATATTCACCAATTTTAGGGAAGTTCGGGAATATTGAAATAGATGTCTTACTGAGTTTATATACGAAACTTCCCCTTTCTGCTAATTTTTTTTGGGTCAAAACCTAAAAAGCCTGTATTATTTGGCGTGAATTTTAAGTCGCCGGGTCACTAGGGGTATTTTTAGCGTTTCATTTCCGCGTGGCCGTAGTGGAATATTATCAGCTCGGGCGCGCTCCATCAATTTTTCAAAATGGGCTTTGAGGGACGGGTTAACATGCATCGATTGGGCTGAAATTTTTTGTACGTCATTTTCTCATGTAGTGGCACCAAACTAGGGGGGGTCCCGAAAAAAATCCCAACTTTTTTTTTAAGGGCCACCCTAATGCTCATTTTAGGTAAAAAAATATGGTGAAAAAATTTCAGTCTGTGGTTTCAAAAATTTCACAAATCCTTCTCTTTTCTCCCCTCCTAATAAATTTCCAAAATTAGGAATATTCATACTGGGGAAAAGAAAATTCCAGAAAAAGTAATGAATGTACAAAATTAGGAATGCTCATTGAGTGGAATGAAAAAATACACATATTTTGAATTCTGACAAAAATTGGTGAAGTAGTTTACTTTGGATAGGAGATCTTCCAAAATTTTTTGAGACCCCAGCTCAAAGCGGAACGGAGCTCAGGGCCTCAAAAAAGGACATTTTCGAAAAAAATGCGTTTCAACTTTTTTTGGTCACCTACTAATAACATTTTTCTAAAAAATTTCATCGCAGTACTGCCAACTACATTTTAATTACGTAATTTTTAGAAAATGTCAGTTGGCAGTACTGCTACAAAAGTACCTATAAAAAAATTAATTAAATTTTTTTGGAAAATTTCATCAACAATTATTGTAGGTGGCCCAAAAAATGGCTCGATTTTGAGGTGTTTGAGTGAACGATTTGCGTTTGGTAAAAACCAAAAATTTCTCAAATTCACTTTTTCAACAGATATGTTTTTTTTTTTTCATTCCACTCTAATGTTCATTTTGGGTAAAAATATGGTTGGTCATAAAAATTGGTAGAAATGTTGTCGTGTAATATCGTACTTTATCGCTTGAACACAGTTATTTTTCCTGACCATAAATTAAATTTTGTGATTTTTTTTGGGAAGGGGAGGGGTGATCTTCCTGTCTTCGTTTACACCGGTGTTGCTTCTAGTAAGTGATATGTGACTGTGAATCGATTAATTATTGGTGACTGTGGCTCGCTAAAATTATAGATTGATGTAAAGTGAAGAATGCTGCGAAGTTAGTTTGTTAAATACCGAGACAAATACCAGCGTAATCAGTTTTCATTGAAATTTTTACTACTCGAATTGATTGCTACGTAAAATTTCGCAACAATAGAATTCAGAAAAGTAATGTGAGATCATGTCAGAAAACCTGATAACGCTGTGTTTTGTTGTATTGTAATTTAGTCGTAATAGGTAATTACATCGTATTATCTTTTCCTCAGTTGAATTTCGCATACTGATTCTATCAGGTCGAAGTTTGAAAATATTCTTCATTACTTGAAGCTATTTTTTTTTTTTTTTCACTTTTCCCATGATATAACCTTGGTGATTTTTTTTTGATGGCGTTAATCGCGTTGCTTGTGATTAATTTATTGATAATAAATTTAAATTTCATCGAAGCAGCTCATGATGAAGACACGGCTGTCAATAGTTTCCTTCCCTGGTTGCGTAAATGGTGCGCTATTTGCGAAAAGTTAGCCATGAAGGTGGCAGAAGCATATAGCAATTTTTACAGTAAGCGAAGTTTTTTCTGAAAATATTTTCTTTATTTATTTTCAATGACTATAGGTCTAGAATTCTAGATACGAAAAACCCGTCACGATTAATATGACAAAACAAAAAAATTTGTGCATTTTCATTTGAACGTGATTGTGGAAACTCGAATTGGAAAGGATAATTGATTCTGGTGGCTGGTCTGGTGGTTCACAAATTTCATCAAGATTTTTTTTTGTCTGCGCACTCTCGAATATTAGTACCTAATTCGGTGTTGAGCTGAGGTGGGCCAAAAAAAATTTTCTTGCAATTTAATTATTGAGAATTTGTAATTAGGTAGCTCCTTTTCTACCCTGGAAGGGTCTGACTGATGAAATTTTATAATTTGTTTTCATCATATTGCCTGACTTCAAAATAATAGCAACCAAAATTACTACCACTTTCGAAAATTAATACTTAATATTTTACTCAGGAAATAGGATCAAATCAAACTTACTTTAATTTCTTGTATGAATTTCACCTAAATCGAAAAAAAAATTCAAGCATTACTCTACCACGAAGTAAAAACCAATGTGGCAGAAAATTTTAAATTTTAAATTTTGCAATTCTATCAATTTAAAAAAAATGAAAGTAATATAAAAGAATTTTTTATTTCAGCTAGAAATTCACGCAAAAATCAGTTTTTAAGGATTTTTCATATTTTCAACAAAAATGTTTAATGGATGACTTGATGGAATTCGGCACCTATCCCAAAATCCTGTAAAAATAAATACTCCATTGTGAAAAAACTTTGCAACGTCGATTCCTGTGTCGAAATCAGGCTAAAAATTAATATTACTCTGGAACATAAATATACTGAAAGAACAATAGAACATCAAGAAGCAACCGGCTATTCAAAATTTCAGATGCTAAAGATGTTCATTTTTCGAATTTCGACAATTTTTTGAAAATTCAAAATTACCCTATACCCTTGCAAAGTAAGAAAATTTGATTGAATGCGTGCAAAAATTTGGCGTTGAATCGAATGGAAGCAGTTTCGAGCCGATCCAGTGCTTCCAGAAAGTTATAGAATTCTCCAACTTCGAAAAAAGAAACATAAAAATGGCTCAAATGAACTTTAGCCTATACGAATACGAATTTCTCATAGGTGACTCATTTTAACCATTAGAGCACAATCTATTACAAAATTTGGTATTGCCGAATCATAATCACATTTTTCTCCAGATACAATTCTCTGGGAAAATCAAAAAAATTGTCAATGGCGTACGCAGGCATCGAGGTAGAAAGTCAAAATTTTGCAATTTTTTTTATTTTCGACTTTCCGAATCAATTGGAAACGGTTTTGAGGTGATTCGAAGTCTTTGGAAGCCTTAAATGAAACATATTTTTGCTGGAGAAAAATATGGATTTGACCTGGCATGAAATTTTGAAAATTGCGCTTCAATTGATCAATTAAATTAACAATACTGGTAATCCTTGTTTGTAGGTGCTAAAGTTAATATGGACCATTTTTATGCGGTATTTTCTAAAGCTGTAAAATTTCACAATTTTCTAGAGCTTCTGGAACATCTAGAAATCCCTTTCAGTCAATTCGAGAGGTTGAAAATAGAAGTACAATATGAACATTTGACAAAATTCGAAAAATGAACTGAAGCACCTATAGTTTATTCATTTTGAGAAGGCAACCTCTTAAAGCGTAAAATTTCTCTTTGCTAACCAACAATATTCATTTTCAGTAAATTTTTCTTTCTAAACCAAAGGTACCTCTACACTCCAGATAACAATCATGACAATTTTATATTTTTAATAATTGATGATCTTGAATAATAATGAACATAAATGCAATTCAGCCCAAGTTTTCTTCATTTTGGTTTTGAATTTTTCGTCTTCGAAAATATTTCTCATGAAAAATGAAATTTTTAAACTAAATTTGGAAACGGCACGATTGCCTGTGGTATGAAAGTGCCTTGAATTTCGGGGAAAAATTGATTGAAAATAAATTTACGTGGTTAGTAAAGAGAAATTTGACGCTTTAAGAGGGTGCCTTTTCAAAATGAATAGACTATAAAATTCAGATAGTTGATTATTTTTGGACATTTCTTCGACGCATTTTCGTCACTGCTGGCTGAGACACTTTCCTTAAGAGAACGCGAATTTTAATTTGTTACTGATTAGAAACTTTCAAGATGTGATGAAACGATTTTTTTTTTAAATCTCCATTCAGAAATTGTGATTTTTCAAAAAATGTCACTGAATGTCCAAATGACCCTTGCCAGCTGATTTCCTGTGCAAAAAATTTTGCTTGAAATGAAAATTTGTGTATTGCCTTCGTTCCTTTTAAATCATAAATTTTCAATTTTAAAAAATCGAAGGTGGGCAAATGAAAATTTTCAAGTTTTATTCGTCTGATATGTTTCCAGAACTAAAAAAGACGTATTTTTCCAAATATTTTCGTTACTTTTGGAATTATTATAACATGGTTGGTTTTTCTTCAGAAACATTATTTGGTTCGATGGCACCATCAAGGCCATCCATGAAACAATCAGTGCGACCGAGGAAACTAGGATCACCTGCATCACCACCAGTACGACCGAGGAAACTAGGATCACCAGAATCACCACCATCACCGCGACAAGGACAGGCACCAGTGACGGATCCTCCATTCATACCAACTCGCCCCCACCGAGATATATACGAAATAGAAAAAATATACATGGCAGATTTAGAATCATCCGTCTTTTTAATCCTCAATGATCACCTGTCTCAGTTTGATAAAATCGAAGGAGTCGATAATCTCAGTGCGATTTCATATGTATTGTGGTATATATACGTCGATTTCCCTAATTATCCAAGGGTGCCGTCGGCGGCCAAGAAGGTCTACGACTACCTTAATGATCGCCCTGCATTAGATAGAGAGGAGTTGAGACGAGTAGCGGTAGCTGCTACTAAAGAATTCAACTTACAAGGCGGCAGATATTTTAGCTGCGGCGATCTTGCTCAGCCGGAGGAATGCGGCCTGTGGTTGCTATTTCATATGATCAGCATTCACTATACTTTAAGGACCAACAGTTCTCGTACTTATGGTCCAGTGCCATATATACTACAGTACATTTTCAAGTTTAATGACAAAATGATACCGGGTGTCGTGTTAAAAATGCAACAGCTTGTAAATCAAACAGATCATAAGGAAGCCGCATTATTATTATGGGATTGGCACAATGAAGCTGTAAAACGCCAGTATCCCTCTTTTCAGAAATGCCCAGAATGTTATAATGGTCCGCCAGATATTACAAGACAGAAGCTTTTTAACTATTTAGCCAAGTTCTTCACTACTATCGAATTTAATTTACCTAATACCAATAATCGTTAGACTTAATCGAATGCTATTTAAAACTTTATATGCGGTCAACTATTTGTGTTCAGTTTTAATAAAGTACATTCATTTTGATCTAAAAACCACGTATCATTTAATCCGGTGAATTTGAAGTGACCCATTTGGCAACGATTTTACAAATTGGAGAATAAAATTCATTTGTATCCACCCAGTGCATTTATTTGCATCTAATCAGATGAGCAGTCTCACGTCAGTAGGTACTTAGGTAGCACTAGGATAACAATTTCCAAACGAATTAATTTTCAAAACATTAGAGCTTGATTCTAAAATATGTAGTGAACGAGCGGCTTGAATTCAACAAAATTCAATTTCGAGGTCAACTGAAGCTGAAATTTCACTTTTTCAAGAGTGGTTCATCAATAATTTCTTTTGAAAATTTTGAAACTGTCTAAATTTCAACGCAGTCGTGAAGGGGAAAATGCATAACACAACGTAGGTATTTATATTAGATCGAGCACTTTTTTAGAAAGAAATTCATCGCCGTTGGAAAAATTCTAAATAGTCCCAGCCATAAAACTTATATTTCTATTTTTTTTAAAAAGGAGGGAAGACGGTCCCATTTAGATTCGAAAATAGGGAAAATAGTGGAATTTTGAACGTTGAATATTCTGTAAAAAATTTTCACATTAGGCTTATTCTATGTCAACTCGACCAGGTTTTAACCTTGGGTCTTCCGATTTCGCTCAAAATTTTTTACGAGTTCTCCTCGATGGTCTAATGAAGGAATCACCGTCATTCCGATCCTAATACTTCAGGGGGCAGGGGGTGGCCCTTGTAATTTTCGTATAATTGGGATTTTTTGCGAAATTGCTTAACTTTGAAGGAACATATCTCGAGATTGGTTAGGTCTAAGATAAATCTGTTCATGCTGTTTTGTAGAGAATTGAAAGGAGATTCAAAATTGATAATCACTTTTTGAAAAGTTCAAAGTTGAGCTTTTGTGATGGAAGCTCAACTTTCATGATAAGTACAAGAGATGAAGGGCCCATTAAAAAATCTGAAAAAAATACTATGAAGAGAACTTTTAATTTATTTTTCAACTAATTACTTTTCAAAATGGAATCTCAATACCCCTGGGGGACACAGGGGTCCTAAATTTTGGTCAAAATTCAAAAAAATGGAAAAAGTGAAGTAATATATCGATTTCTACTAATTCGAAGGCGCTGAGTTCAAATATGTGCTTAGTTTTTTTATTCGACCCCTCTGAACCCCCCTATCAGCCCCCTAATGAGGTCGAAATTCAAAAAAATGAAAAATAACGTATGACGTGTCTTTTGAGGGCGCTGAGTTCGAATATTTGCTTATTTTTGGGATTTGACCCTTTAGTGCCTCCCCAGCCCCAATTTTGAAAAAACACATTGATTTTTTAAACGATTTAGTAATTTTGGAGTCAGTATGGAGAACGAAGGAGACGGATCGAGAAAGTAAGTTGATAATCGAGCTCAGCACCCTCGAATTTGTAGAAATCGATATGACACATGCTATTTCCATTTTTTTGCATGAGTTTTTTCAAAATTGGGTCGATTTCTCAGAATTTTTTTTTACTTTACATACCTATTACCTATTTTCACCTAAGGTTACTTTTTTGATCCCAAATCCTGAGAATTGAACGAGGTGAATCGTGGGAAATAATTTTGACCCACAGACAATTCGAAATGGACCCTCGGAGGGGAAAAGGGGTTCGCTTGATCTCAAATTTTCTAGAAACAGTGAAAATTCAACTTATTCCATAATTTTTTGACTAACGAATGAAAACGAATATTTCAATCATAAATTGGGGTTTAAGGTACGCGTACGGTCGGAGGCCTCAAAATTTTGAAAAATTATTTTCCATTCATTTCTGTGGATTATTCTATATATTCGAAATATATTTGGTCTAATGAACGTGCCTAGAAACCGACACTATTTAGCCGTTGTGGAGGAGGGGTGAGGGGTTGAAGCGTTGCCTTGTATTCTTTTCCTGAGATTTTTTCAGTGGGTAATTTCGTAAATTGAGAGTGAATACCTACACAAAAGTAAGAATTTGGATAGCTGAATTTATGAATTGGTTTGTAATAAAAATTTCAAATGCCATGAAGCTAGTAAACTTGTTGATAACAAACGTAATCCTACATAATTGGAAATTTTATTACTCGGTGATTTGACACGATTGTGAAATTTCCTCATAAAAAAGCTCTAAACGTCGATGCGAGATCAATCGAAAAAAAAATTAAATCCTATTTTATCATTCATCTTCGGTTAGTTGTGGTACTCGCAGTCCAAATTGACTATTTATTTTCTCTGCGATTTACCTCATCGAATAATTTTTTCCCCATTGATATAATATTGTCGAAATTTTTACAATGGCTTTGATTTTTTTTCTCGTGATTAATTTATTGACAATTCATTTAAATTATATCGAAGCAGCTAGCAATACAGACAGAAATGTTGACAATTCATCTTTCGCTTGGATTCGCAAATGGTGTCCCGTTTGCGAAAAGTACATCATTAGATTGCAAGCAGCCGTTGAAGCTTTTTCAAGTATGCTATTTTTTTCGCTCGATTTTTTTCTAAAGGACGTTTGTATTTTCTCATGCCCCGTTCTCTTAAAATTTTCCTTTTATGGATATAATTAGGGAAAGTATGGTACCTTTTCTTGTATTTTTCGTTTTTGAAAGTTGTTTTTTTGAAAGGGGGCCGAATCAATGTTACATGTTGAAAATTCTCACTTTCCCCCTCGTAACTGAAGACGATTGAATACACAGGGCGACCCTAATTTCGTTTTTGGGTTCTCATTGCCAAATTTGGGTTGCTTTTATGTAACTAATAAAGGAAAAAATATTTTTTTTGACCAAATTTTGCTTTGGGGGGTGGGGGGCGGCAAAAAACTGATTTTTCGAGGTCAATAAGCCTGAGCATTACAAATTTTTGGTCTAATCTTGTAGGAAATTTTACGGCGAATCCAATGCCGCAAACCGCAAACCTCCGTCTCTTTTTTAAAAAATGTTACAGCTCATTATTTCCAAAATTTTGTGAAAAAATCGCATTTTTTTGTTTTTTTTTTTCGCAAAGAAGTGAAATTTGAGAGAAAAGTAAGGGTTTTAAGGCCATTATGACCATCGATGATGTACCACGACCCAATACCAATTTTAACCCCCCCCCCCCACCAACAATTCTTTCCCATTGTTTCTTTAGGGCCTTGTTCTACTGTAAATGTTGTTCACTACTTTTTTGTTTTACATTATTTTTTTGCAATTCTTTCCCGTCAAACATAACGAACGCAACCAGACACATTGTCGCCATTCGCTGGAATGTAGACGCGACACAGTGTTGCCACTTACCAGATTGTTCTCCATTTTTTAGTGAATTTAAAACTTACATATAATTTTCGGAAAATTTAGTGCTCGCGCGTGTTTGCTTTTGAAAGGGGGAGAGGGGCTAAAAAATTGGTATTGGTTCGTGGTATGTCATTAAGGTTAGTGGACCACCTTCAACAACTTTTATGCAATAAAACCTTTGCCAGCCAAAAATTGATTCGTTACTTTCTTTTTTGAAAGTTGTCTGTAATACTGTTCCCTGTTATTCGAAAATATCTTGAAAACTATGCCTCCCAGAAAAATCATCCAGGGCCTATTCGATAGGAGATTTAATTTTCTACAACTTTCACTGTGGTCATAATGGCCTTAAAATCCTTAGTTTTCTCTCAAATTTCACTTTTTCGCTAAAAAGGCACAAAAAATGTGATTTTTTCACAGAATTTTGTAAAGTATGAGCTGTACCTTTTTTTCAATAAGAGATAGAGGTCTGCAGTTTGCGGCATTCGATTCGCCGTGAAATTTTCTACAACTCTCACCATGGTCATTATGGCCTTAAAACCCTTACTTTTCTCTCAAATTTCACTTCTTTGCGAAAAAAAAACACGAAAAAATGCGATTTTTCACAAAATTTTGGAAAGAATGAGCTGTGACTTTTTTTTAAAAAGAGACGGAGGTCTGCGGTTTGCGGCATTGAATTCGCCGTGAAATTTCCTACAAGATTAGTTCAAAAACTTCTTTTTTCCCCTGAATTTTGGTGATCTGATCACTTTTAATTCGCAAAATCAATGATATAATGGTGTACGTTACATGTACAGTTGTGAAAAATTTTTTTCAATTTTTTTTGTAATGCTCAGGCTTATTGACCTCGAAAAATCAGTTTTTGGCCCACCCACCCCAAAGCATACTTTGGAAGCCAGGATTGAGCAAGGTGATGTATTTTGATGTCTAGAAACAGAATTTCGGCATGAGAACCCAGAAACAGAGCAAAAAAAATTTTTGTGGCCCTGTGATATCATTTGAAATTGGGCAGTGTTATATGTACATTACATACCTCTACCTTTAGAAAAGGAATTTGAAATTTCGACAGAATGGTCAGTCAGACTCGATATCCTCTAGGCCTTTTAAAAAATAGTAACATTATCCTTCTTCCTTAGGTCAATTTGTCCTAGTCTTTATAAACTCAGATTCACATTCACCTGAAATATAGTCACTTCCGATTAGAAAAAATTGTATTGATCAAAATGACAATTTGGCAGAAACGTATACTTACAATACCTACATATTGTGGGAAGTTTTTTTTTTTTTTGAGAAAGGCGAAACTATTTATATTGAAATTTCATCATTTATCCAAGTCTTTTTGTTACATTGGCAGTAGAAGTTGAAGTAGATACTAAAATAAATAATGTGTAATTGAGAACTTCGTTCTGAATAATTATAGAGAGATGATTCAAAGTATGATTTTATTCCTTGAAATCAGATCTTGCGTAAATATTTATCAATGATACAAAATTTGCAGTCTGATATGTTTCCAGAATCAGAACGTACTTGTTTTCCGAATATTTTCGTAAACTTTGGAAATATAATCAAGTCAATTTTTCTTCAGAAACATTATTCGATGGGGTGAAATCATTTATGCCATCAATGAAACAGCCAATGACACCAATGGGTCAACCACGGTCATCCATGAAACCAGATAATCCACCAATGTCACCCATGGATCCAGATAATCCACCAATGTCACACATGGATCCAGAAAATCCACCAATGGAGTCGGCAACCGCACCACAATTACAAATGGACGAACTACCGACAACCCGACAGCCAGAATTTGACAAAAATAATTGAAAAAAACGTTAACAAATCGCTTACTAACACTGGCGTTTTTTTGAGACAAATCGTTCACGAAACACTAACGTTTTCGCGACGAATAAGTCATATGTATATTAGTTAGAAATTCGTTAGTTGTTACCTTATTACTCATAAAAAAATTTAAAACATTTATGTCTCGTTAGGGATTCGAACCCGAGACCTTTCGGCATAATAGGCAACCTCTCTAACCATTGAGCTACCAGTGCTATTTATCAATTTGCATTTGACAACGGTATTTTAGATTTTTTTTTCTTTCTCGAGAATAGTTTACAATTTTGTTTACAATTCCTTGTCAATTGAAACAAATTCAAACTAACGAATTGCTAACTAAAACACTGACGAATTCGTCGCGAAAACGTTGGCGGTTCTTCAGCGATTTGTCCCAAAAAAACGCCAGTCGAAGTTGGCGATTCGTTAACTAAAAATCGATTATTCGAAAAGAAATCGAGAGTACGCAACGTTTTCGCTAGTCTCGCTAACGAATCGCCAGCAAATTTGTCAGCCGGGAATTCCATCAATGAGTTGAGTTAAAGAACTCTGAAGATCAACTTTCATTCGTTTGTTTTAAACTTCGACAGCTCACCTGTGTATTTTAATTCGTAATGCTTATAAAAAATTCATAAAAGTGCAATTTTTCAATTCTATCCACGTCCTAAGAATATTATATTATTCTCTCATTTTGAATCAGTAAGAAGTCTCCGATGAATAGTCAGAATTTCTGAACAGGAAAAATCAGCAAAATTCTTCAATTTTCAGCGGATTTTCACTGATTTTCCAATGATTTCCACTGATTTTTCAACGAATTTCAGAGATTTTAGTGACTTTCCCGTGAATTTTCACTGATTTTCCGACATTTTCATTGATAATGAGAGAGAAAGAGAATGAGGATTTGACCAGAATATTTCATCGAATTGCGATATTTATCGATTCTGAACGAGTGAGTGATTTGAAGTATCCGATCTCTCCTTCAAATGAATTTTTCTCGGATCATTTTTTAAAATAAATTTCCCCATAATTTTTTCAGTTCATTGTGAATGTAAAAAAATCGTGAAATTCATAATTTTTAGAAAGTCTCAGGGTGCCTTTCCACTAACAAGGTAACAAGGGTCATCCATTACCATTGAATTTTATACATGTAAAATTTCATTACCATTTTTTCGATAATAAGTTCTTGCAGAATTTGTTAAATATCGATGAAATTAGTGTTTAAACGTAATACACGAAACGACACCTTTCAATTTTTATCAATTTTACACTATACTTCATACCAAAAGAGTTTGCCAAAAACAACAAGACCCCCGAACAATAACAAACAAAACAGAGCAACAATATTCATTGGCTATTCAAAAAATCACGAAATTTTATTGACGCACAGTGTGAATAGCTACCTCTTCATCACCCCGCACCGCCTACTATAAATCAGCCATTTTGGCAAACTCTTTTGGTATGAAGTATAAAAGATGTAAAGTTTTAGAAAAGAATAATAGGTAACCACTTATTTTTACTACGAAAAAATGAGCATTTTACACCATTGGCATTTGGTGAGAACGCACCTTAGGTTAATGTAAACAAAAAAGTTATGAATTTCACGATTTTTTTACATGATTTCGGAGCGCTCGAACGAACCTATTTTATACATTACTGAAAACAGCGAGGCCAATTAAAAATATTATTTTTCCAATGCCAATGTCAGGTAAAATAAATGCCACGTTCATATTGAAGTTGTGTTTTGAAAATTTGACGATAGTGAGATCCATACTCCGAAGGAAAGTAATTGATTTTTTCATTTCATTTCTTTTTGTATTCGATGATGATGGCTTTTGCCGAAATGCGTGAATTACAACATGATTTGACTTCTTTTGGGAAGCGTGTAGCTCTATTGCGCTCCAATTTCCGAAAAAAAGGAAAGAAAAATTGAATCGCGAGTCGGAAATTTTCAATGATGGCGATTTTTTTCGAATTTGATGTCTTCCAGTACCTAAATTGGTTCTTTTTTACTGAAAATGAAACCTTGAAAATTTTAGCTCAATATGATAACATGAACTCGTGCCCTTTAGTACCCAATTTTCCTTATGAAGAGCATGGTGAAAATGTTTTTTTTCTCTTTTCCAACAAAATAATAACAAAATGATTAAAAACTTGAAATATACGCATGTCGCATACTTGATCAGATATGATGTGTTTCGAACCCAAAAAGACTTTGGGAGGGAGTACAGGGTGACTCAAAAGTTCCAGAATTCAACTTTTTTTTGTTTTTTGTTTTTGTTATTTAAAGAGGGGATCGTTCCTCATTGTTCTACGTTTGTGTAGAATTCTACACCTTTAATTTTTTTACATCTTCATTTTGAAACGAATATGTGAATTTAGGTAAAATCAGGGGTGAAAGCAGAATGTAAACGGCAGGAGGTTGGCCTACTGTTGAAAACCTTATTTTTTTGTAAATGTTTGCCCCTTCGAATTTTTAATTAGGGAAAATCTGCATTCAATAATTTTTCACCCTTATCCAAACTTCATCATGTGCAACTATTAATTTTTGAATTTTTAAGATTTTCGAATTTTTGGGTTTAAAATTTTCCTTTTGTAAGGTGCAAAAACCAAAAAAAGTCCAAAAAATTTGATGTTTTTAGTCAGTGGCAGATTGCATTTTTTTAAACATAAGTAAACTGCAAAAGGGCGTGAAATTTGGTATGGTGAACAAGGACATCATAAAAAATTTTTAGAGCCCAGGACTCAGGAGGCCATCGTCAAACACCATAGGAGGGGGTGGGAAGGTTTTAAGAGGGATTCCGCCCCCTATTTTTCGAAATTGGACTATCGACCTTTTTTTGGTGTCATTTCCATATGATTGAATCCGTCTGAGTTTAAAAATGTCATTACTTTTAAAATCCGAGTGAGAGAAGTCCCTTAAATTTGAGATTCCTCTCAACTCGTGTTTTCGCATTATACCCCCAAAACTGCCTAAAAAATCACATTTTTTCAACTTTGCACAACCTGCCGACCTTCCAACCAAATTTTTTTTACGAATTTCAAAATCTGCGGGTAGATTACCATATATTTTGACCTTTTTCAGCTTTCCATACCCCTACTCTGAGTGAACAGAGGGGCCTGAAGGTGCTGAAATTGGACCAATTTTTCACATTTTTGGGTAAAAATCACAATCATTTAATTATATACGAGATGATGTTCATGGATCGAAGTTTTTCATGCGATGTCTGAGTAGTACAGGCCCAACAGAATAAATACAGGCCCAGAGGCACCCCGTATACCCCCTCTGTAGGGGTGAAGGGGTCATTTTTGACTAGCGTTTTGCCCAATTTTGACTACTTTGAAAGTGAAATTAGGTTTACAACTTATTTCACCACCTAATCGCGGAGTGAATTACTGAATAATGTTTTCTGACATTCTAACGTTCCTCGATCCAGATCAGTCGGTGATTTTTTTAATAAATGCAAGTGTGAGGGGTGACTATTTAGGGAGAGGGGTACCATTTTCACCAAAAAATCGACTTACGTATCGAAATCTAGGTTTTCGAAGGCGGTGATTTCAAATACGTTATCGATTTTGCGATTAAAGCGAAGGAATGCAAAAACACGAGTTGAGAAATTTCAAATTTGAGGGATTTCTCTCACTCGGATTTTGAAAGTAATGACATTTTTAATCATATGGAAATGACACTAAAAAAGAATCGATAGTCCAATTTCGAAAAATTGGGGGCCTCCCTTAAAACCTCCCCCCGCCCCTTCTGTAGGGTTTGGCGGTAGTCTCCTGGGCTTGAAAAATTGGTTATGATGTCCTTATTCACCATACCAAATTTCACGCTTCCATCACCTTTTGCAGTCTACTTGCAGTTTACCACTGGACTAATTTGTAACAAACGAGAGATGAATTCGTATTTTTTCGAAATTCGTTCGATATTAATACTTTTTCTACGAAGCAATTTTTAAGTCGTCCTGTATTAGTCCAGTGGCAGATTGCATTTTTTTGGACATAAACTGCAAAAGGTGATAGAGGTGTGAAATTTGGTATGGTGAACAAGGACATTATAACGAATTTTTAGAGCCCGGGAGCCCATCGCCAAACCCCATAGGAGAGGATGGGAGGAGGTTTTAAGGGGGTTCCGCCCCCATTTTTCAAAATTGGACTACCGACCCTTTTTTGGTGTCATTTCCAAATGATTGAATCCCGCTGAGTTCAAAAATGTCATTACTTTCAAAATCCGAGTGAGAGAAGTCCCTCAAATTTGAGATTCCTCTACCCGTATTTTTGCATTTTCCCTCAAAACTGCCTAAAAATCATATTTTTCCAACTTTGCACAACCTGTCGACCTTCCAATCAAATTTTTATTACGATTTTCGAAATGTACGGGTAGATTACTATATATATTGACCTTTTTCATCTTTCCATACCCCTGCTCTGAGTGAACAGAGGGGTCTAAAGGTACTGAAATTGCACAAATTTTTCACATTTTTGGGTAAAAATCGCAATAATTATTTAATTATATACGAGATAATGTTTATGGGTTGAAGTTTTTTATGCGATGTCTGAGTAGTACAGGTCCAAAAGAAAAATGCAGGCCCAGAGGCACCCCGTATAGCCCCTCTGGAGGGGTGAGGGGGTCATTTTTGACTAGCGTTTTGCCCGATTTTGACCACTTTGAAAGTGAAATTAGTTTTACAATTTTTTTCACCACCTAATCGCGGTGATTAATGTTTTCTGACGTTCCTCGATCCAGATCAGTCGATGATTTTTTATTAAATGCAAGTGGTAAGGGTGACTATTTAGGGGAAGGGGTAACATTTTGACAAAAAAAAAACGACATACGTATCGAAATCTAGGTTTTCGAAGCCGCTGATTTCAAATACGTTATCGATTTTTCGATTAAAACCGAAGGGTGAGTAGGGGTGAGCCCATTCAGGTAACAAGTTTTGTCAAAATGTTACCCTTTCCCCATTTTAAATCGGCGCTATCGAAAACTTGAATTACGATATGTAAGTCGATTTTTTTGTTAAAATGTTACCCCTCACCCTGAATGGGCTCACCCCTACTTAATCGAAAAATCGATAACGTATTTGAAATCAGCGGCTTCGAAACCCTAGATTTCGATACGTATGTCGTTTTTTTTTGTCAAAATGTTACCCCTTCTCCTAAATAGTCACCCTTACCACTTGCATTTAATAAAAAATCATCGACTGATCTAGATCGAGGAACGTCAGAAAACATTAATCACCGCGATTAGGTGGTGAAAAAAATTGTAAAACTAATTTCACTTTCAAAGTGGTCAAAATCGGGCAAAACGCTAGTCAAAAATGACCCCCTCACCCCTCCAGAGGGGCTATACGGGGTACCTCTAGGCCTGCATTTATTCTTTTGGACCTGTACTACTCAGACATCGCATAAAAAACTTCAACCCATAAACATTATCTCGTATATAATTAAATAATTATTGCGATTTTTACCCAAAAATGTGAAAAATTTGTGTAATTTCAGTACCTTTAGACCCCTCTTTTCACTCAGAGCAGGGGTATGGAAAGATGAAAAAGGTCAATATATATAGTAATCTACCCGTACATTTCGAAAATCGTAATAAAAATTTGGTTGGAAGGTCGACAGGTTGTGCAAAGTTGGAAAAATATGATTTTTAGGCAGTTTTGAGGGAAAATGCAAAAATACGGGTAGAGGAATCTCAAATTTGAGGGACTTCTCTCACTCGGATTTTGAAAGTAATGACATTTTTGAACTCAGCGGGATTCAATCATTTGGAAATGACACCAAAAAAGGGTCGGTAGTCCAATTTTGAAAAATGGGGGCGGAACCCCCCTTAAAACCTCCTCCCACCCTCTCCTATGGGGTTTGGCGATGGGCTCCCGGGCTCTAAAAATTCGTTATAATGTCCTTGTTCACCATACCAAATTTCACACCTCTATCATTTTTTGCAGTTTACTTGCAGTTTGCCACTGGACTAGTATAACCTTTTCAATACGAGAGTAAAATATACTAAAATTCGCTGCTATGTACAAAATGTTGTCATCTTAAATTTCTTGACCCAAAAAACCGAAAATATGTGCGAGGTGAACCTCGGGAAATAATTTCAGCCCCGAACGATTTCGGAAGAGCACTTGGAAGAAGATGAGTTCGTATGCTTCTAAATTTTCAAAAATAACGAAAATTCAACTTTCCTCATAATTACGAGTGAAAATGTGTACTTGAATCATACATATTTTGGGAACAAGGCACCTGAAGTGGATGAAGGCAGGTTGGAAATCCCAAAATTTTGAAAACTTGTTTTCCATTCAGTTCTGTAGATTATTTGGAAAAATATCTGGACCGATGAATGTGCTTCAACACCCAACTCATATTTATCAGTTATGGGCCTGGGTGGAAGATTTGATTTGAACCAATGTCAAATTTTTAAAATTTGCTTTTCATTCGTTTCCTGAGATTTTTTCAGTTTGAATACACGAACGGAAGAATATGCAGGGCTGAATTTATGAGCAGATTTATAATCAAAATCACGAATGCCACGAAGCTAGTAAGCTTGTCGATTATCAACGCAATCTTTCATCATTGGAAATTTTATTACTCGATGATTTGACACGATTGTAAAATTCGCAGTAAAAAAATCTCTAAACGTCGATGCGAGATCACGTCGAAAAAATTTAAATTCTTGTTTTATCGTTCATCTTCGGTTAGTTGTGTTATTCGCTTCCTAAATTTTCCAGTTCTTTTTGCAACGATTTATCGAATCGAATGGTTTTTTAAATAATGTACATTGCCGAATTTTTATAATGGCTTTGATCGTTTTACTCTTGATTAATTTGTCGATAATTCATATAAATTATATCGAAGCGGCTCGCAATACGGACACAAATGTTGACAATACACCGATCGCTTGGATTCGTAAATGGTGTGCCATTTGCGAAACGATTATCATTCGATTGAAAGAAGCTGTTGACGCTTTTTCAAGTACGCTATTTTTTTCTCGTTTAAACGTTTAAAGTCTCAAGTTTTTCCCCAGAAATTCGAATTTGGTATGTTCTCATCTCCACACGTCATATTCGTTCATCCATTTTTAGATAGTTTTCCTTCCTGATTTTTTTTGGGGGGAGGGGGTCTGGAGAGGTGGTCGAATCGATGTTACATGTGTAGAAATCATGTTGAAAATTTTCACCCTCTTCCTCGTAATTGAAGACAATTGAGAAACGTTTGAAATTGGGCGATGTTGCGCGGAAGGGATTTGAATTTCGTTAGAATTGGCCTGTCAAACTCCATATTATCTCAACCTTTTCACACTAAAGTACTTATATTGTTAAATTTTCTTCAGAAACGATTATCAACAGAGATATGGAGAAGTCGACTACACCGCGACGAAATCAAGCATCTGTACCGATCGGCAAACCACAATTAACAGCAGAAAATATTCCATCGCGAACAACCCGACGAGATCAAGCATCCGCACCGATCGACAAACGACAATTAACAGCTGAAAATAAAGCATCGCAAACAAATAATCGACAGATTTCCGATCCGAATGATGGTGTGTTCATGAAAGTAGGAGATGAAACTTTCATTATAAACGAGAAAGTCCCAAATCCGCCGAATCTTGCTAAGGTGTTCATGGCAGATTTAGAATCGGTGGTCTTTCACATAATTAGCAATGACTTCGCCAGGTATAACCCCCTACCTTGGCAGGGTAGCGGTTTTCTGTTTTTTTTGGCACGCTATTTCCCCCAAAAAAATGAACGAGTGAGTAGTTTGCTGTCGGAACTGGACGATTTTGTGAGTGGAATTATTAATAATAATGGCACAGTAGATAGAATTCAATTGAGAAGAAAGGTGTTGGAATTGTTGAAGACGTATCCCATGAAGGCCAATAAATGGATCTCGTGCAGAGGCTCTGAAAATCGACTTAATTGCGGACTTTGGCTTTTGTTCCATACAATGAGTATGGCCTGGACTATTAAATATAACCCAGGTTCGACAGTACCAGCTAACCGGTGTATACAATTTATACAGCGATTCGTCGAATGGTATCATCCGGATATGGTTGGGAATGAAGCGGATACTTTTTTAAATCTTGTTCAAGAGGATTTGTCATATTTAAACAGCACAATGGTGTTGTGGGATTTCCATAATACGGTTAGAAAAAGCAGGGGCAAGTCCGTATTTCCAAGTACATATTATTGCTCGGGTTGTGATCCGAACAGTTTTAGATACTTCATCGATATTTACTTTTTCCTTGTACAAATGTATACGAAGATATATTCGCGCGAAGCTGAAATTGACGAAAAATGGAGGTGAAAAAATTTTCGTCCAATGGTTTTCAAATTCCATCGAAATAAAAATAAAAATCGATAGTGTTTACGTAACTGTAAAGTTTATTCAATGTAGATATTTTATAATTTCGAGGATCACTTAATTCAAGAAGGAAACGAGAACTTTGAAATAGGATAAAATAGTGTTTGGAAGACTTTGTAATTGCTTTCAATTTTTTGCAGTTTTTTGGGGTACCTATTAAATTTTACGAAATGTAATAGTAATTATATATTTTCTAAACTGATTTTATCCTTTTTCTAAACGTCATATTGATAAATTTTTCAAATCGGTTCCTTCTCAAATGAAGTAGAAAATATGAGGATTGATCAAGAAAAAAAAAAAACATAAATTCAAAAAATATGACTTGTGTTTTAATTACAGCACTTACCTACGTATTACTTAATTACAGTTCCACTGAATATGAATACATTTTTTTTTCTTATATTTTCATAATCTTATTGACGTGAAATAAATTTTGTTTAACAATTGTGCAGTGTGCAGTAAATGTCAGTATAGGTACTTATGTTAGTAAAATTTATTCAAAATTGAAAGGTTCCAAAATTTAAATGAGAGTTTTCTCTGGTTCCCAAATCAGTGAAAATCACTGATGGGCCACCAAAGTACAACACAGAGCCAAATCAGTAAAAAATATTCACTAAAAAGAAATAAGCGAAGAAATTATTGAAAAAAACAGTGAAATTCGTTGGAAAATCGGCGACATCTTCTGAAAAATCATTGAAAATGCCTCAAAAAGCAATAAATTTCATTGGATTTTTTATTGTGTAACTTCGATTGCTCATCAGAGATTTTTCATTAATTCAGTGAGAAAATTCCTATTTCAATTTTATTCCCTTTTTGAAATTTTTTTGATTTTAATAAAAATTTGCAAGTAATCGTATGCATTCTATAATTATTGGAAAAATCTCAATACTGTCAGTCCTTCACGTGTCGTACCCACATTGAAACTCCTTCAACTTTATTTGAAGCTCTAAGAAACAAGGAGGTTGTGACTGTGAGGTCGAAAAATCTCGAATTTTTGATCGTAGATTTTGAATCTAGCCAATCAATTTTATCTCGCGCGAATTATTCCTTGCTCATAACTGAGGCAAGTTTTTTTATTCCATAAAAAACCGAAAATATGCGCAATAAATTTGCGTTTATCGGCACCGAATGAAAATATGAAAAAAATGCACTTGAAAATTATGTCAACATGGGTATCAAAAAGCAGGATTTCATCTCATGAGTAATAAGAGCATATTAAATCAGCATAAAAATACCACGAAATGATTGGAGCAGTAGAAACGTCAATTGAGGTTATTTTTAGGAGAAAAAAAAATACCTGTGAATTGAAATTCGAATTTTTTTTGTTACCAAAATTAATAACAATTCAAATCTCACAGGCGAACTTTTTGAAAATACTACACGGAAGGTAAAAATTGCTGTTCAGATGTTGAAAAAAATACGCGTTTTTGGTTTTTTTGTTCATCTATTTGCGAAATAAGCTCTAACGACCTAAATATATGCGAGAAATATGCGTTAAAAACCTGTTTTTAGCCAAAAAGAGCAGGGAATAGGAGTCAGCCAAAAAGTTGACTCCTGACTCTAGCTTGACTCCGGAGTCAGGGGAGAAAGCTGACGCCTGACTGCACCTTGACTCCGGAGTCAAATTCACATCCTGATTCCTGACTCCACCTTGACTCTGGAGTCAATTTCAGACCTTGACTCCGGAGTCAATCGGTGACCGTGACCCCTGATTCCAGCTAAGCCGGAGTCAATCTTGGCCTTGATTCCCTGATTCCGGCTTGAGTCCGGAATAAAGCCGGAGTCGGGGTCAATTTGGAGTCAGTTTGACTCCGATTTTGGAGTAGAGAATAGAAATCAGCCAAAAAGTTGACTTACTTCTGACTGCACCTGACTCCCGGAGTCAAGGCGGAAGTTGACTCCTGACTCCACCTTGACTCCGGAGTCACTTTCACACCTCGACTCTTGACTCCTCTGTGACTTCGGAGTCAAACTCCCACCCTGACTCCTAACTCCACCTTGACTCCCTGACTCCGGAGTCGACTACTATTCCCTGAAAAATAGGCATGTTATTTTAAGCATTTATGCGCTAAAAAATTTTGCTAATCGTCTCAGAATTTTGCAAAACGCAAAAGAAACTTGAAAATTCGGTATAAGATACTACAGGAGAAACATAAAAAAAACTGAATTTTCTCTTCATTTGCAAAACTTGAAATTTTTGAGCATGTTGCGTGAGAAAAAAAATCACTTTCATTGATTTTCGATAGTTGAAAATTCTCATTCTGAGATATTTTTTGATAGGTATTTTTAATAGGTGTTAGAACGTCTTTGAAAAATTATTTCTCGTTGAACCTCTACGGGGTACTTATTTTCTAAGAAACTGGAGAATATCAAACTGGAAAAATCAGGAAATTTTGAGATTGTCGGAGAATTTTTTTAAGCCGTGAAATTTTACTTAAGAATTTAATATTTTTAGAAGAATAAATCGCAATCTTTGAAAAAAGTAGATACTTTGTTGTTTTTTATTCCTTGAAAATCAAAAATGTCATTTTTCTAAATCTTTGTTCTTGCTTTGCTCAAGTTGGTTCATTGGAGGCTATTTTCATATTCATATCAGAACGTGACGAAAAGAGGAGGTTGAATAATCCTGTAAAAATCCCTCATTCGATCTGCCCCCTCCCCCTCGGTCAAAAATGATTGCAACTTTTTCATGTTTTCTTTCATCTCTCTAAAATTGTTTTCATTTTTTGAAATTTTTTTTAAAACATTTGGCTTCGTTGAACTCGGCCTTACATATTTGTATTTCTCATTTACCTATCTTGAAATAAGTTATGAAATCAAGTACCTAGTTTGGGCAAATAAGTATGTGGAAAATTTAGAAAAAAATCTGCTTTCGCAAAAAGTTTCGAAGAAATATTTGCTCTTGCTTTGTTCGAGTTTCATTGGTTTCACTGAGTTTTTCAACAGCGATGAAAGATGAAGGGGTTTTTAAAATTTTTTAGAAACGTGTTCAAAAAAATCAGTTATATTTGACTGGAATTGAAATTTTTTTGAGTTTGGCTTGATGTAACCCTACCCCCTTTTTCCTTGATTGTAACGTTGAAAAATATGGGAGATTTTCTTCTTCTTGATTTTCAGATTTTGTTGAACACGTTAGTGAAGAGTCTAAAAAATTAGAAAGAATTGATCCAGAAAAATGGAAAAGTCAGAAAAAAATAAAATTGTTAAAAGAAGTTGACACCTTGTTCTGTTGGGATTTTTTATTTCTTCAAGAATGCGAAATTGAGTTGAAAATCTACCAAAAAAGAAATCGACACTTTTTACTGTTAACGGAGGGGGAAGACCAAAAAATTAACCGTCGTGTTACTAAGTACACTCCAGAGTGTTCAAGATTTTTCGAAATCAAAGACCAAAAACCTATTCGCCTAGTTGATAGTTTCGATGACTCATTAAAAAACTAATACTTTCATCAAACTTGTCTCTCAGAACAAACTTTTTTAAAATTGAAAATTATTTTTAAAAAATACCTACCTCGACTCGAGTAATCGAATGAAGTATAATTTTTGATAATATCGTTATAACGACGAAAATGGAAAACTATAAAATTTTTGTGTGTAGGTGGGTAATTTAGGTAGTTTATTGTTCGTTGCCACATACATCAGAATTTTACATTTCAAAATCTGTATTCCTATTGTTTTCGGATTATACACTCGTTCTTCGTACATCATTTTAATTGAAAGCGTTTCTTATCAGTGATTAAATTTTTATTGATAATGAGAATGTTAAAAAGTTTAATTAACCTGAGAGGTGCATATTTCACATACCTATGTACAATTCCTTCAATAATTTATACAAGTTGCATTTCAAATTGGTACCTATGTGTACCTATGCTTAAATTCCACGAATAATTTTTATCCTTCAGATTTCTTCGTGATCATACCTTCAATGTCGAGTAACGTAATTTCATTCTCCACTTTTATACCAAAAAGTTGCTCTACTTTTTTTTTATTTACTTCGCAGCAATACGCATATTCTAGTAAATCATTCGACAAGCCCTGCTCTGGTTGATTACTGGAGGACCATTTCTTAAAATCGCAGAGTACCGGTGTTTCGCATTCTTTTTCTTTGAGCAATTCGTCTGATTTGGAGTTTTCTGTTTCTTTATTCCCTTTTGGCGAAGATGCGGTTTGCTTATTGGAATTGTCTTTGTCATTGGTTTCTGTTTGCTTCATCGATGGATCCTCTTGGGAATGGTTCGTTGTGGAATCCACCTTTACGGGAGGATTACCAGGTAAATTATGCAAGAAGATCATAATTCCTTGGTTTTTACTCCGGTAGTAGACAAATTTGCACCAAACATTCCAGCCAAATGGCTCCTGACGGAAGTGCAAAGCATTCGCTATCGAATGCATCATCCGTTTCCAGAAAGATTCGTATGAATATGTTGTCGTATAAATATCCAAATCATCGCCGCTGTTGGTATTTTCATCGTACGTTTCCAAGTTTACTTTAATAGCTGCTTGTCTGATACCGTAATTTATGGCTTTCATTATTGGGACCAATGCTTTCCATAATGGGGCCGTATTTACGTAATGAGTGGTAGTTTTCTTCCATAGTTTTATTGCGATGTCTTCGTGAGGTACGAGCTGTTGCGGAATCATTTCGTGGATTGGATGTGGTCCCTGAAAAATGAAATACGATTTAATTCGAGATTTTCCCATTCAGATCTTGAATCAAACTTGAGCGGTGGTTTTCGTAGGGTGATTTTGGGAATGATTGTCAGATGCATAGGCGGTGATAAGGAGGCATGGGGGGGGGGGGGTGTTCAAGCCCCCCCATTTTGAATTAGTCTCCCCAAATCATTTTCGTGTACAAGTTCCACTCAAAAAAAATTCGCAAACACCTAGTTTTCAAGGGATAAACTATCAATATGTGACGAATTTCCTGCATTTTTCAAGTTACTAAAATAGTCTTTTTGATGAAGAAAATAATTAGGTGCTTAAGGGTAAGGTGACCTAATTTGGACTAGTGCCAAAGCGGACCACCGGCCAATTTCGTCCGTTAATGATGCAATCTGTCGGGAAAAAATTCGATCATATGGATTTTTCACATATAAACACAATGAGACCAAAACCAAAATCCTAAAGTTGAAATTCGCAAAGTTAAAAATAAAAAACGAAATTGTAACATCAAAATTTTGTTTTTGCTCTGTTATTTTAATTATTCAAATTTTATAACGTGATTATACAGTTGTATAGTACTGAGTCTCAAGTTTTGTTCCTGATAATCAGTTTTCAATTATACCGAATGTAAGTTTAGTTATGATTTTTCAAATTAAAATTTCATGGGGTGTCCTAATATGGACCACCTAGCGACTTGATACTTCGTACATATTTTTACGTGACCAGCCCCCTCAAACTCCCCTCCCAACCTCGACCCAACCCGAAAACCACTTTGAAAATGATCAACATAGTGGAAAACGCGAAAAAATGAGAAAAAAGTTTTCGAGGTACCAGCCCCGTCGACCCTCCCTCCCCCCTCGATCCAACCAGAAAACTACTTTGAAAATGACTAACGTGGTGAAAAACACGAACAAATGAAAAAAGAAAATTTTGAGGTACTTACCATTAAAATATTTTTTTTACAATGTTATACCTTTCATTTTCGTAATTTATCAAGTGGTCCAAATTAGGAACCCAAAATTTCACTTTTCATTTTTAACTTGTTTCGGAAAAAACATTTTTTGACCAACTTAAAATTTTTTGTGGGGCTTGAGGTTTAGGATTATTAAAGTTGACAGATGTAGCTACATTTTAAGCCATTCTCCTCATTTCTATGTCAATTCTAGCGCCGCGCCGTAGGCATTGCAAAGAAAAAAAGTGGTCCAAATTAGGTAACCTTACCCTTATATGTACTAATAATCGATCAAAAACGATGCACAATTATCGATTGTTGAAACAAATTTTTTCAAAAATTCTGTAAATCTTGTTTTACCATGTAGCAAAAAAATACGAAATTTCGTAAAAAAAAAACTTCGAAAATCACGAAATTTTTACACCAAAGAAATGGAATTTTTTCAAACAACAAACTATTAAAAAACAAATTATTTTCTTTCTGAAAAATCATCAATTTTTCAAATTTTAGCCCTCGCCCGAGCATTTTAGAATGAAAGTTTGAAGATTTCGCCTCCATTGTAATACTAGTATAGTCGAATTACTGCAAAAAAAGGCTTCCGCTCGCACCAAATGTAAAAAGCAATTTGACGACTAATTCTTAATCTAGAATGTAGTTAGAAAAAAATAAGCTTGGGTGCCGTTTTTTTCAGCCCCTCCCCTTCCGAGGGTCCACCCCCCCTTTCTTGGAAATGCGTGTATCTCCCCTATTATTGGTTATGCAAAAAAATGTTTCAAGTAAAAGTTCTTTATTGAAGACTTCTCTACATTTTTGGTTATTACAAAAATTTCATTTGGAGCAACCCTTGCGCCCCAAATTTCAAAAATGTACTTTCAGAAATACTAAAAATCGAGTTTTTCTCATTTATTATAAGAAATATCGAAGATAGCGCGAATGTGTAATAACAACAAGTATTCAGAATAAAATTTTACATCTAGAAAGTTCATCGCAATACCTCACCCCTCACTCCAAAGAATCCACCCCCACCCCCTTTTCCAAAAAATCTATTTCGTCCAGTGGAAAAGTGCGTTTTTTGGCCATAAACGGAAAATTATGCGAGAGGCATGAAGTTTCGTACGGTGAACAAGGATACCATGAGAAATTTTTCGAGCCTGGGAGGCCATTGCCAAACCCATAGGAGAGGCAGGGAAGGTTCAGCCCCTTTCTCTATTTTACGTAATTGGGTTATCGGATCTTTTTTTGTTGTCATTTCTGTATCATTGAATCCAGCTAAAATCAAAAATGTCATTACTGTCAAGATTTGAGGAAAAGAAGCATCTCAAATTTGAATTTTTTCTACTTAAATTTTCGTATTTTTCCTCAAAAATGCTTAAGAACTACATTTTTTTCAACTTCGTTCAACCAAATCTCAAAATATATGTCAATAATTTTTTTTTGTTGAAATATTACCCCCTCTCTTACATAGGTTTATCCTTTCTCACCTCCTAGTTTTAATTGCAAAATCGAAATGGAATCAGCATCTTCAAAAACATTGATTTGAATATTCGTATCGATTTTCCGTCAAAATAGTACCTTTCTCTTTCGTCGATGTCGTCACCCCTCCGCCCTTCCACGTGATTTGAATGAAAATTTATTTAGTTATTTGGATTGATTTGGATTCACGAACACCAGAAAATTATTTGATGTTTTACTTTTCGATTACGTGATAAAAAAAGGCAATAAACAATAATTTCAATTTCAAAGTACCTAGTCAAAATTGTGCAAAATACTAGTCAAAAATGACAATCTATCCCCCTCCAGAGAGGGTTTACGGGTAGTCTCTGGATCTGTGTTTATTGCATTCGACCTGTAGTATTGAGAAATCGTTTTAAAAACTTCAACCGATGAATATTATCTCGTAAACATTATAGCGATTTCTGCAGAAAAATGTGAAAAAATGGTATAATTTCAGCAACTTGGACCCAGGAAGTTGAAAAAAATTAATTTTTAAGTATTTTTGAGGAAAAATGCGAAAATTTGTGTGGAAACATTTCAAATTTGAGGGGCTTCTTTTCCTCTAATCTTGACAGTAATGACATTTTTGATTTTAGCAAAATTCAATTATACAGAAATGACACCAAAAAAGATCAGATAGCCTAATTACGTAAAATGGGGAAGGGGCTGAACCTTCCCTGCCTCTCCTATGGGTTTGGCAATGGCCTCCCAGGCTCGAAAAATTTCTCATGGTATCCTTGTTCACCGTACAAAATTTCATGCCTCTCGCATAATTTTCCGTTTATGGCCAAAAAACGCACTTTGCCACTGGACGAAATAGATTTTTTGGAAAAGGGGGTGGGGGTGGATCCTTTAGAGTGAGGGGTGGGGTATTGCGATGAACTTTCTAGATGTGAAATTTTATTCTGAATACTTGTTGTTATTACACATTTCGCGCTATCTTCGATATTTCTTATAATAAATGAGAAAAACTCAATTTTGAGTATTTCTGAAAGTACATTTTTGAAATTTGGGGCGCAAGGGTTGCTCCAAATAAAATTTTTGTAATAACCAAAAATGTAGAGAAGTCTTCAATAAAGAACTTTTACTTGAAACATTTTTTTGCATAACCAATAATAGGGGAGATACACGCATTTCCTAGAAAGGGGGGTGGACCCTCGGAAGAAGAGGGGCTAGAAAAAATGGCACCCAAGCTTATTTTTTTCTAAATACCTTCTTGATTAAGAATCAGTCGTCAAATTGCTTTTTACATTCTGAGCGAACGGATGCAGTAATTCGACTATACTATACCTACTAAAATTTGATTTAAGTAATGAAATGAATAAATTTAGCGTCTGGATTCCTTTTTCTTCAAAAATTTTCGCTCTCGCTTCGCTCGGGCTCGATAACTATTCATCCTCAAAATTATGGTACGAACCCTCTTTCCTTCCATTGATTATTCGTATTGAAAAAAGGTTGAGTAAAAATCTCGTAATGATAAGGATAGAAAAATTTTATAGAGGGTCAAAAATGAACATTTTTTTAAAAATGGGACTCAATTCCCCCCCCCCCCCCCTCCTCCAAAAAATTACAGTCCATGGTCAGGTGGAAGGATATAAGTGGGGAAAAATCATTATTTTCAATCACAACACTTTGAATTTCCAAATCAAAACGATACTATACCTGGTTTTCGTATTCTTTGGCTTGCTTCTTAAATACGTCCTCAGATCGTGCTTTGTAATTTGATGTGAACGCTTCTGTGCTCAGTTCTATTTCATCGTCCAAGCGTTGTGATGGTAATCCTGGATCCTTAAGCATGAAACCAGTTCTTATTTGGTGTTTCGTCCAAAATGGTTTCGATTTATTGGCATTGAAACAAATATCATAAATACTTATGAGTTGCGACGTTACTGGTATGTAAGCCAATTCCTTAAAAAAAACCAACGAATCACGAGTGTAAAGAAAAAATACTCTTTGTATCAGATGTATAATGTTCTTAAATTGGTGAAGGTACTTACATTGGTTGTAATTTTGCAAAACTGCAGGTACATATAAAAATACATAGGTACACGTTTAAGTATTTACCTATATCAACGATTTTAAAATTTATAATTTTTTTGAATTTAGGTACTTACGTTGAATCCAAAATGATACAACGTGTGATCCACCGATGTACCACAATCCTTTAAATAGTCTTGGTTATGATTTATTTCATCAGTAAATAAAGGTTTTACTTCGGTCGGACACATTGAAAGACCGAAAAGTGATGAAAATGGCGTGATCAAGGAGTAATCTATTAAACAATAAATATCATCGGGATAATATTTCGAACTTCGTTTTATCAATGCTCGAACTTCTTGTGATCGAGGATGGCATAGCTGCAAATAATTTCTTTTATCTTGCTCAATTTCTGGGTAAATTATTCCGCCATTTATTTCTGTTGCTTTGTATGGTAATTCGACTCCATCAGACAATAAAAAATTTTTAAGGGTAAGCACAAGCAGGGCGTCGTGCGAGGAAGCTGAAAAATTCATTATGGAAATGTTAAACCTACGGTTCGTGATTCAAATAATTCTAAAAAAAATAGCAAGTTTTTCCTCTGACGGGAACATTATTTTGTTATTGTAATTTTTGCTATCGCGAGAATTTTTGGATTCTTAACAACAATCAAGTTGAAAATGTGGGGGGGGGGCGTATTCGAAAATTGGAATTTTTCATTTTATTGCCTTCGGTAGAAATGAAGAAATGACAATTAAAAATTTGAATTCTCACGAAATTGGCTTAAATCTTTCTCACGAAATTGGCTTAAATCTTTAACACTTTTTTTCATCCCATATTGTCAAATTTTCGTAAAATTTTGAGGTTCATACATATAAGTTCATTTTTTTCTGAAACAAAATTTTAAAAAATTATAATTTAAAGAGTAAATTTTGAAAATTCTTAAAGAGACGTTTATTTTCCAAACAATATTTTAAAATTTCAAGTCCATTTGATTAAATCTGTTGAACGAGATTTATAATTTTTTTTTTTTAACCCCGAAGATTCAAATACCTTTGTTAAAGATATAAGCGATGAGATTTTCTCATCAAGCGTAGATCGTCGAATGAATGCTTTAGTTTCAAAATAATTGAGTAATCCATACTTTCCAGTTTTAAATACATAGGTACCCAATAGATAACTACAAAAAATTCATAATAAAAAACTGAATATTTTACCTCGATTGAGTTCGGATAGTACCACAAACGTGATTTGAACGAATATTGAAGGCAACTTCATCATTTTTTCCATCTGCGCTGTACTCAAAATTGAAAACAAGTGTTGTTTGAACTTATAGCTCTATCGAAAAACTTGAAGTAAAAAACATGTTCACCAATGACTAAGACATTCGTCGTGTGTATTTTTCTGGCGCGTAGCAGAAAATTTTGAAAAATGTATTTTTCTTGTTTGGATTAGTTGCGAGTCTTGTGCGGATTTTCAAATTTTTTGCAATTGAAAACGTTGACGGTAAATTTTTTTGAGTGCGTAGGGTTGAAAAAGAAGAGGTTCGGTGATTTCCTGAGTTTACGAAAAGAGATAACCTCCATACAGGCACAGGCGCGTAGCTAAGGGAGGTTGTGGGGATTGGACCCCTCCTCCTTCCCTTGGAAGCCCGAAAAAAATATTTTCTGAGAACCTACATACTTCTTTTTTAATTTGCGAAACCTCCCGATCGTCCCGATGAATTTATTTCGTAAAATTACATAGAATTAGGTATATCAATCGTATTTCATAGCATCAATTTATGTACATATGAGAAAATTATGAAAGTTTAGATTCAGTTTGATGCAATCGTAATTAAATTATATTTGATGTAATCAAATTGCAGCTGAAAAAAACAAGATGCAATTAGATGTAATTTCATTAGGACATTTTTCGTATGCAATTTTATCAAATCGGATAAAATTTTACGTGACTAATTAATTCTAAATGAATCAAATATTATGATTTGATGTAAAATTTTTTCAACGGGTCCTCTCATTGATTCTTTAATTAGTGAGGCACGTCAAGAAAAAAATACAAGGGCAGTGTAAAATTTATCGACTTGAATAATGCATTTTTAATTTTTCTCCTTTTTTTGGAAGGGGATGGGGAGAGGAAGGGGTCTTAAATGAATTTTGAGACAATTCTGAAATTTTCAGTCTGAAAAAAGTCCGAATTTTCATTCTCGTGATTTGGTAGACATCCTGTATTTTTTTAACATTAAGATTTTTCTTAGTGAACTTTCAATTATTTTTAATTTTTTACCCCATTCCCATACTCCCTGTGATGGCGACCCTCCTTCCTCCTCCAGAACTTCAACCTGGCTACGTACCTGTTTCTTACTACCCCAAATTCCATCTTCAGGGAAGTGAGGAAGTCATTCTAATTAAAAGATCATTCTATATCAATAATGCGATATAAATATTTAAAAGCTGCTGAAAACATCGGGTATTTTTTCGTTGAATTCGAATTTTCACCAAGAGAGCCAAACTCGAAATTGACATGGCTGGATTTCGGTGATGTGTTGCGTGATTTGAGAAATACGGAGAAATACCACCGAGATCATTTCGATCGAAATCTCAGGAGGAGGCCACTTACTAAGTTTTTGAAGGTATTCCATGTACAGTTACGTACCTAAGAGGAGAGATCAAAGGAGGTAATTGCCCCACTGCCAGGTCGAAAATGCCTTGTTGAATGCTACATAAATAACAACGCAGGTCGACATGGAAAACGCTGTTTGAGGTTTGATGGATGATTTTCATAGTATTTTTCGCGCTGATCACGAGAAAAAAAGTGAAATTCCATCGCCCATCTCGAAAGCTAAGCCTCCTAAGCAAAAACTAATCGTTCTCTACAGATAAGAAATTTGACGCTCTACAATTTATGTTCTATTTATTTATTTATTTATTTTTTGTAGAATCCTTCCTTTTCTCAGAAAATTGGCTTGAAATATCAAAAATTATCAAAAAAAGTAGAAAAACTGTTAAACGAAAAATTCAAATTGTGAAAAATCCTTGGGGGATGGAATTTTTTTACTGATTTTTTCGTGATCAGCGCGAAAAATAATATAAAAATCACCCATCAAACCTCGAACAGCATGTCAAAAGTTTAAAAATGTCTCAACATGATTTTTCGTAAAAATTTTCTCCCACGCTTCTTTCGATCAATAAATAATATCTTATTTTACATTATATATCTAACCTTAAATTTTGGAATTTTTTGTAAAAAAATCGAGCCATTTTTCAGGTTTTTTTCACTCGAGCTTCATTTTTTTGATTTTCTAGCATGACCGCTGTAGTCACCTACATGTCTTGTCCCTCTCCCTTCCATGAGAAAATCCTGGATATTACCTATGCATTTGTACAAGTTTATTGAAAAATATTTACAAATTACTGTTTCTCTCATATCTTACTATAATAATATAATAAGCTTAATGCACTATGATTGAAACATCTTTCAAGAACAGTTTTTAATTAAACTATTTTTTGGAAAAATTAAATGCTAAAACCATCTAAAACTAATTACACTCGAGAAAATTGTGGTAAAAACTACGAATAGGTAATACATATTTAGCCTTCAGACTCTTTCGAGAATGATATCATTTATGTTTAGTAACATGATATCTTCTTTCACTTCTACACCTGCGCCAAAAAGCTCTTCCACTTTATTCTTCGTCGCTTCGCAGCAATACGCGTATTTGAAAAAATCACGCGGCAAATTCTGCTCTGGTTGATTAGCGAACCATTTTTCAAACTCACACTGTACAGTTTTTTGGCATTCTTTATCTTTAAGCAATTCATCTGTCTTGGATTTCTCTTTTTCACTTCCTTTTACCAACGATGAGGGTTTTGTTTCAGAACCAACCAGTTGGTTTTCGCTTAATAGATCGCCGTCCTCTACGTTTTTTGTTTCCTGTCCTGATTGTTCTACATTTGAATTATCTATTGCAGGATTCATCTCCACTGGTGGATTTTCGGGTAAATTATGCAGAAAAATCAAGATGCCTTGGTTTGCAATCCGGTAGTGGACAAATTTGCACCAAATATTCCAACCGAATTGCTTCTTGCGAAGGCGCAAAGTTTCCGCTATCGAATGCGCCACCCCTTTCCAGAAAGATTCGTGTGAATACGTTGTCGTATAAATATCCAAGTTATGGCCGCTGTTCCTATCTTCATTGTTCGTTTCCAAGTTTACTTTAATAGCTGCTTTTCTGATACCGTAGTTTATGGTTTGCATTAACGGGAGCAATTCTTTCCATAATGAATCCGTATTTGCATAATGTGAGGTAGTTTGTTTCCATAGTCTTAATGCGAGATCTTCGTGAGGTACGAACCGCTGAGGAATCATTTCGTAACTCGAGTCTGATCCCTGAATGAATGAAGTACGTGCAAATTTGATGTAATTCAAGGCTTATTCCATGTCAACTCGACCCGGTTTTGACATTGAGTTTTCCGATTTCGCTCAAATTTTTTTTACGGGTTTCCCTCGATGGTGTAATGAAGGAATCACCGTAATTTTGATCCTAATCCTTCAGGGGGGGGGGGGGTGCCCTTGTAATTTTCGTGTAATTGGGATTTTTTGCGAAATGGCTTAATTTTGAAGGCTCATATCTCAAGATCGGGTTGGTCCAAGATGAATCTGTGTATGCGGTTTTGGAGAAAATTGAAAGGAGATTCAAAATTGATAATCACATTTTGAAAAGTTCAAACTTGAATTTTTGTGATGACAACTCAATTTTCATGATGAGTACAAAATATGAAGAGCCCCATTTAAAAATCTGAAAAAATTACTATGACGAGAACAAACTAATTACTTTTCAATATGGGATCTCAATATCCCTGGGGAACACAGGGATCCTATATTTCGGTCAAAATTCAAAAAAATGTAAAAAGTGAAGTAATACATCGATTTCTACTAATTCGAACACGCTGAGTTCGAATATGTACTCAGGTTTTTCATCCGACTCCTCAGAACCCCCCTATCAGCCCCTCTGATGGGGTCAAAATTCAAAAAAATAAAAAATAACGTGTGACGTGTTTTTTGTTGGGTTTTTGAGGGCGCTGAGTTCGAATAGGTATTTGATTATTTTTGGGATTCGACCCTTTAATGCGCCCCTAGTTCCCATTTTTTTAAAAACATAAATTTTTTAAATTTTTTCAGTAATTTGGGAGTCAGTGTGGGTCATGGAGGTGGTGGATCGAGAAAGTAAGTTGATGATCAAGCTCAGCACCCTCGAATTAGTATAAATCGATATGACACATGATATTTTCATTTTTTTACATGTTTTCTGAAAATTGGGGCTAGGGGGCACCAAAGGGTCGAATCTCAAAAATAAGCAAATATTCCAACGGTAAAATTGACTACAAATTGTGGAAAAACTTATCCAGTCCGAGTTTTTGATGCTTTTTACCACAGTTGTGGTACTTTTTTTGCAGCTGTGGTAAAAAGTACCACAGTTGTGGCAAAAAAGTACCACAGTTGTGGCAAAAAAGTACCACAGTTGTGGTGAAAAGCATCATAAACTCGGACTGGATAAGTTTTTCCACAATTTGTGGTCAATATCGCCACACTTTTTTTTCTCAGTGAACTCAGCACCCTCAAAAACCCAACAAACAACACGTCACACGTTATTTATTTATTTTTTTTTCAATTTTGACCCCTTTAGAGAGACTGATAAGGGGGTTCTGAGGAATCGGGTGAAAAACCTAAGTACATATTCGAACTAAGCGTCTTCGAATTAGTAGAAATCGGTGTATTACTTCACTTTTTACATTTTTTTGAATTTTGGGCAAAATTTAGGACCGCTGTGCCCAACTGCTCCCCAGAGGTATTGAGATCTCATTGTGAAAAGTAATTAGTTGAGAAATAAATAAAAAGTTCTCGTCATAGTAATTTTTTCAGATTTTTAAATGAGGCTCTTCATATTTTGTATTCGCCAAGAAACTTGAGCTGTCATCACAAAAGTTCAAGTTTGAACTTTTCAAAATGTGATTATCAATTTTGAATCTTATTTCAATTCTCTACAAACCCGCATGAACAGATTCATCTTGGATCAAACCGATCTCGAGATATGAGCCTTCAAAATTGTGCCATTTAGCGAAAATTACGAGGGTCACCCCCCCCCCCCCAGCGCTCCCTGAAAGATTGTAATCGAAATGACGGTGATTGCTTTACTAGACCATCGAGGGGAACCCGTAACATTTTTTTTGAGGCAAATTTCAAGACCCAAGGTCAAAGCCTGATCGAGTTGACATGAAATGAGCCTCTAGACAACGCGATTCGGTTTACTTTATATTTCGAAAATACCTATATCGTACCTGTTTTTTATACATTTTGGCTTGTTTTTTAAAATTGAAATTTTCTCCGAACGCATCTGTGCTAAAATCTGAATCATTTTCCAGTTGTTGTGATGAAAAACTTGTACCTTTGAACATGAAACCAGTTTGTATTTGGTGTTTTGTCCAAAATGGCCTCCCTTTTTGAGCATTGAAACAGATGTCGTATACAGGTATGAGTTGTGATTCTACCATCGTCAGGCTTCCAACTATCTGAAAAAAAAAAATGGTGCATCTCAAATGTGAATAATGAATAAGAACGACCTGCGTTTAAAATTATATCTACCAGAATTACGCAAAGTATAGGTACTTACGTCTTCCGCATCAGTACAATACTGCAAACATAAAAAAAAACGGGCATTTAGGTAAATATGTGCATCGAGCATGTTAAAATCTAGATTTTACAATAATTTAAATCATCGATTACGTAACGTTCAATTCGAGCACTTACATTAAAACCGAAATGATATAATGAATGATTTGATGATGTGCCGCAATCCTTCGAAGCTGCATTCCTATTTTTTCTGTTGGTAAATAAAGGCTGTACTCTGGATGAACATCTTAGATAACCTTGCTTTTCCATCAAGCAATATTGATCTGGAGAGTACCACTGTGAATTAATGCCTATGGCCTTCTTTTGATCTTGAGTATGAGGAGGACACAGATACAAATAGTTATTTTCCTTTGGATCAATTTCGGGATAACTAATTTCACCATTTTCAGATTCTGTAGCTTTGTACGGTAATTTGATTCCGCCAGACGACCAAAAACTTTTAAGGACAAGCAGAGGTTCGAATGAAGAAGCTGCGTGAAAAAAAAAACAATAAAATTGTGAGCATAATGAATAGTGATTTTTGACAAAATTTGTTCCTTTTTCCAAAGAGAACATTTTTTTTTTTTGAAAAACTCGGTGCACATTAGAAAAAAGATTTTTATGTTTTACGATTCTTGATAGAAGAAAAATTAATGTTTTACCTTGATCGAACTCCAAAAAAGCATAAACGATAACGACGAATATTGAAAAAAATTTCATCATTTTTTATCGACCGTTTTGTTCTCGAAATGAAAGAAATATGTTGCGAAAATTTTCGGTTGTAACGAAGAACCCTTTTATTTGCTAAGCTGAGTAAACGTGACGCAGAAGGAAAAATACAGTAGGTTTTTGTGTGTTTAACAAGTATTACAAAGTAAGAAACACCATTTGCGTATGACTAATGAAAAATTCGTAATGTGCGTCTGCTTTTCGTCATTTTTGGTAAATCTAACGGGGAGAAAAAACCACTCGTGTTTATTCATTGGATCAATACAAAATCGAAATTATCGAATGATTCAATAGAATTGCTCGATCAAAAAAATGAAAAACCAGTGAATATTCGAAACTATGTGGTATGTATGCATTAGGGATTCTTTCGGCCTGTTTTCATTGAAACGTTATTTCTTTCTTTGTCTAGGTAATCAGGGGTGCTGCGAAGGGGTATTCTTGACGAGCAACTCGTCGTTGAAAATTTTGGGGGGGCCGAAAAAAAATGCAAAAAAAATTACAAATTTAAATTTTAAAGAGAAAAAAATAAATTAACAATAAATATTAGAAAATAATTAAAAACAACCCCCCCCCCCATAATTACAGAACCCCCCTATCAATAGACGACCCCCCTCCCATCAATGGACGGACCCAACTCCCAAAAGTTCATCAATTTGACGCTAATTTCGCTCATTTTTAACTCAATAATGGCAAAAATTTTCTTGGAATCGTAAAAACATGTACTAGTAAACAGGTAAATTTTCATTTTTTTCAGCAACGAACCCCCCCCCCTAAATCAATATAATAGACCCCCCCCAATCGATAGACTGGACCCCCTCTAAAAAAATCAATTTCACCCAAAATTCGCTCATTTTTAAACTCAATAAAAATTGACAAAATTTTCTTGGGAACGTAAAAATATGCACTAGTAATCAGGTGAATTTTCATTTTTTTTCAGCGACGTCCCCCCCCCCCCCCCCATCAATTTTATGCCAATTTTGCTCATTTCTTACTCAATAAAAATTTCTAACGTGGATTTTCATTTTTTTTTAAAACATTGCTTTCATTGAAAGGTTTTTATGTTCTGTTCTCTTTTTTTTTTTGTAGTAGGTAAATATATAATATCTAAGTACATTCCAAAAAAAAAAAACCGTGTAGGTAGTTATTTTCTAAAAAAAAACACACAAAAAAGGGTAGGTATTCATTTTATAAAAAATGCAAAAAAAAGTAGATAAATATTTATTTTTTAGAAAAATGCAAAAAAGATTATGTTTATTTTTTAAGCAACATCTTCGAGTATAACTTAGATGCAGAGGAGTAGCGAATGGGGGCGCGCGGGGGGTGACTCACCCCCCAGAAATGCTAGTATGGAAAAAGTTGGCAAATTCGTCTCAAAATGAGAAAAGTTGGCAAATTTGACCAATAACAATAAAATTTTTGGAGTAAACATCGCTTTTTCAGAAATTACAGTCCAACTCTGAAATTATACCTCCCAATTCTAAAATTTTCAAAAACTTTGGCCTCGCTGCGCTCGGCCTTATTGTATGTACGAGTATGTATTTCATCTACTTCATACAAAAGTGATTTTTTTTTGTATTTTTCTTCAAAATTATTCCAATATTCACCTAATTTTATTACATACATATTTTTTCCCTCAAAACTCATGTTCGATGTTTGAAAATAAAATTGTTTAAAAGCTTTGGCCTAGCTGCGCTCGGCCTCATCATACTTCTCCCTCAATAATTTCATAGTAATAGAGGTCAATTTTTTATTCGAGTTTTTTATTCTAAAATATTGTTTTATTTCGCCTTGAACTTGAGGTTTTCTAAAATTTTCGCCCTCGTTTCGTTCGGGCCAAATTCATTTCGCTCGCATTTCCATTGAAATTACAAAATTTTTGAAATAAATTATAATTTTTCTCGAACTTTTCCACTCTTTCTTTGTTCGGGACAAATTGACAATTTCGCTGATTTTTCCAACTTCGAGTAGATACATAAATTAGATACATTGAAATTAGGCAGGGAAAAGCAATAAATTGAATGAGAGGAAGAAGTGGTTAAAAAATTTAATTCAGTCTAAAAATTTGTGCCATCCATTCCCGCCCCAAAAAAGTCTGTCTATTTCGTGCTTAAATAATTTGATTTTCAAATTTTTTCAAAAATCAAGCCGGAAATTCTGAGACCTTGCCCCCTCAATTCAATATCCTGACTTCGGTACGTCACTGCACACTTTGCCACACCATTCTATGAAACTTAAATATTATACTTCAAATTCAATTCGTCCATAAGGCGCACCCAAGGGGGAGGCACAATAGGCTCGAGCTCCTCTCCCCCCCTCTAGAAAGGAGATTTTTTACAAAAATGTGAAAAAAGTGCATTTTTTTGGTATTAAAACAGGATTTTTCGAAAAATTTTCGCCCTCGCTTCGCTCGGGCAATATTTTAATCCTATTTTCTAAAACGAATCTGAATCAGTCTATGATGAAATTCTGCCTTTGAGAATCAGTAAAATGATTATCTTTGGAAATTAATAATATTTTTATTGATTTCTCAATCAATTCCCATTTGTCAGGAAAAAACAATAATTATTTTGACTTGACGACTTGACTGAAAGATCGGTGAAAAAACACTGATTTTCAGTTGAAGTCATTTCACTGATTCAAGCAGGTAAATTTTACCAATTCAGATTTCAGATGGATAAAGGTGAAAGAGATGCAGACATGGCTGATTTTTTAGGGGACAGATGCCAAATGTTTATATATTTAATAAAGTTTATTGATATTTGCTGATTCTTAAGGCTTATCGCTCTTAATGTTATCGCTTGTTCTATTTTAAAGATGTTTTTTATATTTATGCTATACCTACTTTTCTCACTGTCTCATATCACATATAAACGTCGGAACGTCACATTAAGTCCTAATCGTTTGGTGGTATTGTATTTTTTTGTACCCCCCCCCCCCCTCCTTAAAGTTCGTAAAAAATGAGGAAATTTGTGAAAATGGGGGGCCTACTTGGAAAATTTGGGGGGGGTTCTCGTCGTTGACTCAGGGGGTTCGCCGCACCCCTGTAGGTAATTAGATACACCTACCTACCATTTGCTGAAAAGTTCGGATAATTTTTTTTTTCAGTATTATCCCAGAGAGTTTTAATTTGGAAGGCGTAGAGAAAAAGAAAAAAATCCATAATGATCAATGAACAATGATCATACGGTGTCTCGGATCGGTTCTTCTGTGTTAAATCAGTTCTGGATTTGGCGAAAAAGTTCTCCATTTTCATTAAAAATTTAATTTTTACTCTATTTCGTCGTCGTATTCATTTTAGTGGTAGGCCAATTGCATGGCATGTCTTCTGTAGTGAGGAATTTTCTAAAGATGAGCCTGAAGTGTCCGTGAGTTTTTTCCTTGGTCTCCTTGTGCTCCTCTTCTTTGTAAATGTAAGTATATTGGAGGACTTGCTTCGATGATCTTGTTCCTACATTTCTCCACCTTTTTTCTATGGGTACGACTTCATATTCTGTAGATATGATTGGCGTTACTCCAAGGGTTGTCCGTAAAAATTAGATCAAGTTGCATTAATTCTTTTTGGACTTGCATGTATTTGTAGTTTTTAATGTAAGTAAATACTGAAAAAATCCTATTCATTTAATATTTCACCCGAGCTCGATTAATTTTGTTCAAAATGAGGAAACAGAAGCGGATCTGCGTACTCGGGAATGGAGAGGAAAAATTTTTTACGTCAAAATTGTTTTCGATTTTTACTAAACCGGATCTAAATATGTCAAAAAATGGCAAAAAGCGAGGTTTATCGGGGAAAAAATTAAAATCACGCTTGAAAGACAAAAAAAGGCCAGGTGCTCAATATTCTACATGGGGAAAAATTCCCAATGTCCCCCTTCCCCCGCAGATTCCAGCTTGAAAGAAGAATCGAAATTTCTTGGAATAAAAGACAAATTAAATACAAAATCATTAAAAAAAAAACAAATGTTGAAGTTTGAGTTTTTCGAATGCTTTACTCCTCACAAAAAAAGACAAAACGATGGCGAACTTCAATTTTTGAACTCGTGAATTTAAGTTTGAAGGAATTACGTGAAATAAAATGTTTTTCTATTATTCAAATGAGTGGGAAAATGATTTATTATATGTAAGTAGGTCCCCACGAAAAAACACGAATTTTAAAAAAAATTCCCTTTCATAACTACACAATTAATTTTCACAAAAATTCTCAAATTCAAAAAAAAATCATTAATTCGGCAGAAATTTGAACAAAATCAAAGAAAGCAGGCATTGCACCAAAAAAATAATCCATTTGATTTTTTTTGGTGCGATGCCTGCTTTCTTTGATTTTGTCCAAATTTCTGCCGAATTAATGATTTTTTTTTGAATTTGAGAATTTTTGTGAAAATTAATCCTTAGTTATGAATTGAATTTTATTGAAAAAGGACTTGAAAATCGTCTCGTCAAAGGTTTTGCGAAAATTAAAAAAAAAGTTCTGCTTTTCAATTTGGACGTTTTATTTGACAACTTATTATCAAATTTTTCTTGTGAAGTCTGAACAGTCGCGGATCCAGAAGAAGATTTTTGTTGTCGAAAGAAATATTTTCTGTCTTTTTTTTTTACTTTCTTAAGGAGAGCGTTAATCGTGTAAATGACAACAGTGCCAATGACAGAAAAAATAAGGTTTTGCGTGATCAATAAAATCAAAAAATGAGACGCGATTTTTGCAATTTTTTTTCGAAAATACAGATCAATTTAGTATCCGTTCATTTTTCCAAATCTACTTTCCCAAAAGACATTTCCCCAAATGAAAAAATCCTGAAAATTGTTTACTTACCCGAATCGAATAATCCGAATGATTTCTTACCAAAGTAGGTGCAAACACCCGAAAATTTATCAAATTAATTTTATTACAAAGTGATATTGTATTCTAATTTTAAAAAATTCAAGCACTTGAAATTATTTCTCAAAAATATCATTATTGGAACTTCTTCAACAGATTCTAAAAATATTATCTTAATCCGAAGAGGTCTATTCCCCTTTTTTGGATTGTTTTATGCATATTCCTTTCGAATCTTCCATTTTTTAATGAATTATTCTCACCCTAATGATGAAAATTTTACCAAGATTCCCTCTACCCGCTTAAAAAGTCTACTGAAGGAGCGACTTGGTATCCCTGCCTCCCAAATTTAGGTGAAAATATCAAAAAAAAAAATTGATAATACCGTGTGACATAATTTTTTAGGATCGTTGTTCAGTGGTAATTTTTCAAGCATTTTGCATTTTCCTCGTCCGTCTGGATCTGCCCTTGATACACAAAAAAATCTTCTTGAAGAGTGAGAAGGAAAGAGTTGAAAATTGTATTGATTTTAGCCTAAACTTTTAAAAAAAATTTCAGGGCTTACCAAATGAGAAATGATTAGATTTTTTCAAACCTATCCAGGGAAAACTGCATTCTCGAAGAAATGTATTTGAATGTTGCGAAAATAGTCATTCGAGTGAGTTTTCTTGTTTTTGATATAATTTTCTGGCAATGTTTGCTTGTAAAAAATTAAGAATAATTGGAAACTAGTTATGGAAACTTTCAATTTGGAAATACTCGTGTACTTGGAAATATCAACTTTTTGATTTGTGCTCGATGAATTAGAGGAAAAAAGTTCATATTTCAACCTTTCTTAAAACTGGTTTCTTGTGTTACTTTTTTGTGCATGTTTTGTACATTTGAATTGGGCGATGTTTTTATTTGAAATTGAACTTTTTTACTGATTGATCGGTGAATCGATGAAAAAATTGAATTGGAAAACTTGAAAATTTATAAAATTATATTTTTGCTGATTAATTCACAATTCAACGAATAAAATAATATAGATAGGTAGCTCATAATCTTTGAAAGGCATGTATCGGCGTATGTCAATGGTATACATATTTGCTGAAATTCAAACCTCCTGGAAGCCATTTTGAAAGTTTCTTGATCAAGTTATTCGTCGCATTTTCTGTTCAAATGCAGAGTAAAAAATCCCAACAATAATTTCGTAACTTCGATTTGATTAAATTCGCGTTTATTTTTCAGTAATAATACCTCTATATCAATACAATGAATACGTTCTTACCGTTTCTATCGTCTTGCTCAATTATGGTGGAAAATACGAGTGTAATGGATATAACGAATGAGATCAAAATCAACTTGAACATTTTACGAAGCATAATGGTTATTCGTGGCAGTATTCGAATGTATCGTAACATTTGGTTTTTTTACTTTGCGAGAACATATCGGCGGCACATTTGACACTCCTGTAAATTATGATACGTCATTCTAACGACGATCATACGTTTTTATTCTAACGCTTACCGTCGTAACAATGTCATCTGGGGGAAAATTTGTACTTATTCAAGAAGCTGTAAAGTGAAAAAACTAAATTTTGGCGAGGAATGGAAAAAACAAATGTATCGTTGCAAAAAAAGAAAATAATCGATAGTTGTTGAATGTTTTATTCGTAACGAGTAATTTATGTTTTCTGTTCATTTACTGATAAACTACCTAATTCTGGTGTCATTAATTCCAGATCAAGGTCTAGCAACGATATTACGGGGACTTTAATGTGAAATATTTCATATAGTTGTTCAGCCGTAGGTTTACTGCAATACGCATATTGTACTCTAATCTCAGAATTATCGACGTCTTTATTATGCAAGCGTCTTGACCACTCTTCAATATCACAATATTTTTTTCCTTTCTTTGTGACCGGACTTCCTGGTGTATTGTAAATGTGGATCAAAATACCTGATTGTCTTCTCGAATTGTAAACGAATTTATACCAAATATTCGGCTGGAAGTAATCCATTTTGAAAGCTTTTTTCACTTTGTGCCACGGTGAGAAATGCGGCTTGGTTCTTGTATAAATGAGTAAATCTTCCGCAGATCCTACTCCACCAAGTTTTACTTTGATTGCTGCCATTTTGATAGCGTCGTCAATGGTGGTCATCAGAGGTACCAGCTTTGACCAAAGCGGAGCTATGTTGATGAAATGTTTGGTGGTTTTTTTCCATAATCGCTTGAAGAAGTGATTCGTTGGTGCCATTGGTTGGGGTATCATTTGAGTTTTTTTAGATGGGTCTTTCTGTGGGGAAAAAAATTGAAAATGATTTTCGTTTCGATTTAAAAGCGACGTTAAAATGTACCTTTTTTTCCAATTCGTATTTGCGTTCCAGTTTTAAAAAATGTTCCGAACCGAAGAAATATCCTTCTGTGCTGATTGCAGTGTTGCAATAAGGTTCTTCTTCGAGAACAGTGCTGTGAAAAAGCGACGGCGTCGTGATTTGATGACGTGTCCATATGGTTCTGTTTTCAAGGATATCGTAACAGATATAGTAAATTGGAATGTTTCTCACGTTGTCGAATTGATGGTTTCTTTGGTTCTGAAAAATATTAAAGGAGTGTATTTTTTACTCGTCACAGAAATGAAATTGGATTTTTTCTGTTCACTTACCTGCGCTGGTTTTTGTGTTTGATTGCCTTCTTCCAGTTTCTCTTGGTGTTGGTCTTGGTTATCCGGTTTTCTGCAATACTGTGCAAAAAAGCTAGTAATCTCCATGTTCGTTTTTATTGACCTGAAATCGGCTTGCAAATGTCTGGGTAATTCTCGAAAAAAAAGGGGAGATCTCAGTCACCACTGGATTCTGTTAGGACTATGCTTGGTACAATTTTTTTGTTTTTAGTTTTTGAAAAAGAATCATCTTTTACCCGTTTACCGTTGAATATTAGGATTGTGACATCCCCCCTCCCTGTGGTACAGGCCTGTTTAACTCCCCGAAGTCATCGCCGCGCGCCATGGCTTGTCACCAATCACGTTCTTGAAAATTAATTTTACAAAACAACGTAAATTTATAATTTTTAGTGGGGGGAGGGGGGGTGTCCGCGCGTAAATGTTTCTAGAAGGTACGAGAATAAATAATTATAAGAATGATCGTCATAGAAAATGCATATGAGTTCACAGTTGAGGTCATAAAATTATCTTCAAGTTTTTTTTTCATCGCTGTGGTCAATTTTGAAAAATTTATTAATAAAAAATTGAGTAAGAAATTTGTCGAGTTTCGTTACTAGGAAATTTTTTTGTTTAAGAAACTGTACAGGGTGTTCACTTTCTGAAAAACGTGGATGATCTGGAAAAGTCGATTAACAGTCAGTAAATTTTGAAATTTTCGCTGGAATTATGTAAAAATCGCAAAAAAAAAAGGATAAATTTTCTGGAGGATATTTCTTTGCTCATTTGTCTTACATTTTTCAAAAAAAATGTTAACCCTCGTTCTAGGTTAAAAATATTTTACAACCAGGTAATTTTAAAAGAAACAATTAATAATTTTTCTTTTAAAATGACCTGGTTGTAAAATGTTTTTAAAAATGACCTTTTTTTTTGGTCTCAAACACGTTTTCAAGAAAATTTTGCCTTTGCTTCGCTCGGGTTAGACAAATTTTGCTTTTCAAAAACAATTGAATAGAAAATTCCCCAACATGTTTTTTTATTAATTGACATGAAGTATCGAGAAAAAAGTTGAGTATTTTGTTTCAAAAAATCACCCTTTTTCAAATACTACTCTTCGCTTCATAGGGGGACATTCCCAGAACGAATAAAAAGAGTTATTTTTAAAAAATCTTGAGAAACGTTTTAAAGTAGAAGATTTTCAAAAAAATGTATGCTCCCTCGAAAATTTAAATGTGTAAGACGATCATTCCTTCACCACCACTACCTACTTACCAAATTTTGTTCAATTGAGAATCTTACTTGAAAAGTTTGGAAAATTTGAAAATAATTGATTCAAAAAATTTGTAAAAACACAAAAATTAATTTTGAAAAAAAAATTCTATGTCCAAGAATAACGATTTTCAATTTTTATACTTGATGTGAATCTTGATTTTGGGAAATTCTGTCAAAACCCATTTTTAAAAATTCTTTAACGCTTAAACCATTAAGAAATTCCGAAAAAATTGATATGAATAATTTCATCTTCTTTTCGAAATCTTTATTCGTTTCAAAAAAAAAATATTCTAGGTATTACTAAAATAGAAATTCGGTCGTACAAAAGCAAAGGCGCTTTTTTTAGTTTAACAATTCTGTGAGACACTTTGAAAATTCATTCAAAATCTCTTTTCTTTTGGAAATGTGCGGATGTCCTTGACCATCATCACTAGACAGAATTTAAAATCCCCCCCCCCCCCCAATGTTTCATAAATATGTGTATAAAGTCTGGAAAACTTGGAAAAATTAATCTAAAAAACCTGGAAAAGTCGGGGAAAATAATTTCTGAAATATTGTGGACACCCTGTACCAATGTTTCGTTCGGTGCCTGTGCCTTCACCAAGATAATAATACAACAAAATTATAATAAAAAATTGATTATTTGAAACATTCCTGAGGTCGAGGGGGGCTAAAAATTTTTGGGGAGTACTTCCACACCTACAGAACCATTTACGTGAATTTGAGCGAAATCGGTGCAAAACAATTTTTTCTTTCATAAGGGGTCCCCCCCCTCTCAAAAAGCAATAGGGGCTGGGGCGATGCGAATTTATCAAAGACTCTGGACATCATACAGAAGCTTTTCCAGCTATAAAATTGCGATTAACATGTTTGTCTTTTTTCAAAGTGTATTTCTCAAGTACTAGGTAAAACGACCGATTTACCTATCAGTTTTTTGAATGTCACGCATAGGCCACCACTCGAAAAAATCTGAAAAAAATCCTAAGTAGTGTAGAATAGAGTGAGAAACATGCAAATAATTTTTTCTTTATACCACCCCCCCCCCCAAAACGATGCCCCCACGGCGATTTTAAACTTTCAAGGTCAAATTTGAGGTCATTGTAGTGGTCGAAAAAATCTGAAAAAATTTCAGGGTACTCCCCTCAAGTACCTCTGCCTACGTGCCAAGTTTGAAAAAAACCGGTTGAAAACTCGCGCAGATAGAATTTTTAGTGTGAAAATCACGTATTTTGAGGCCCCCGCCCCCTGGGGGTGTGGTAAAAATTCGTTTTTGCACTCTAAAATCATCTTCTACATAGGCAAGTCGAATGGCATAAAAATTTTGTCAAAGTTCCACCAAGGGCCAAATGACCTCCAAATCACACCAGAGGCTTTGATTTTTTGAGAATTATCCTCATCCCCACCCATGGAGGAGATGACTTCGACCGGATTCTAAAAATGGGGTTGGTATTGGTAAGATTCGTATTCATGATTCTTTTTCAAAAATTTTCAATAAAAAACTTTTTCCCTGTAATTAGTCCTTTTTTTTTTTGAGAATTATCCGCCACTAAATGACTTACAACGTATCCAAAATTATACACGTATCGGTTCTGTTTGCCACCGTTTGTGAAAGCACGTGAAGACATGTTTTAAGAATACATTTGTTTTTATTTTATTTCGATTACAGTTTTTAAAAGTTTTGTAGCTTTGTATAAAACTTGTGAAAGTTTTCTCAGTTTGATGAATGCGTAATAATAACTTAGACCATATAGTATTAACATAGACCGCGCTACTGATAAGCGGCGAGTTCTAACATTATTTTACATGAATTGGGCCCATTTATGCGAGAGAAATCAAGAGAAATTATACCGCATCAGCAGTCAAACAATTTGCACCAATCATAAAAAAAAAATTGGAGCGAAATCAGAGGATACGACTTCATTTTTGGTTCGAGTTCGGTGCTTCGATCGCATTTTCCGCGGTGGACCCAATATTTATTCGTGTGAATTGGGACCATTGCTGCAAACAAAATTCGGAAAATTGGTAGTCAAACAATTTCCACTATCAATGGAGACTCATAGAAACAATTAGAGCGAAATTAAATAACGCGAGTTCGTTTTTAGATCATTTTCCGCGTTTTCCGCGGAGGACCCAATTTAATATGTTGGAACACGGTAATGCCACATAGCATAATTCCAAACCCTCTTGTATTTCGGCACCACCACTGAACGAACGCTAGAATGAATCATGAATTCATCTCTCATCATCTTATCACTGATTACGGACTTGGAAAAATTTTCGAAATGATTTTACAATCAACAGTGTATAATTCCTGTTCATGAAATTTTGATATGCCATTGTAGAGTGAAAGAAAGTTACTGTCAACGAGATTTCGAATAAAATAATGAATAATTTGAAAAGTACCTGGTCATGTGGTCATCACTCAGTTTGTCAACTTCATACACCGTTACACCGATACACACAAGTTGCAATATTAAAAATTATTAAAGTTTAAATCGTATGTAGATCGTAAAGCAAACTTCGAGCGATTGTAATAACAACAATTTAAAATTTCTGAAACATTGACTGAAATAAATGATAAAGTGAAGTGAGTGAAAAGCAGTTTCTTGTTATCATTGTGTGTCAATTTCGGAGGTTTGGATAAATATTTTACATTAGTAAGCAGAAAATCTATCATTTTACTTCGAAAATACTAGTTAATAAAAGATTTCTGTTCATTTCACATGGTTGATTGAAATGATTGAATACTTAAAATTGGCGAAATTTTTCTAAGTCCGTAATCAGTGAACGGAAATGAGCAGATCGCATAAATATGAGCATACTGAACGAGAATGCTCGCACTAATCTCGAGATGGTGCCGAAATACAAGAGGGTTTGGAATTATGCAATAACGCACGTCTTATGGACCGTAGCGCGGTCTATGTTAATACTATATGGTCTAAGAATAATAATAGAAACAGTGTTACCAGTTGTTGAGTTGAAAATGTGTAATCATAAGTAAACATCTGATATAATAATGTATAATTATTGTAATAATATATAATATGTGAACTTTGATGTTTGTCATCGAGTGATAGTTGTGATTGTGAAAGTGTTAAATAAATATTATAATAATAAATAAAGTAAAGATGATATATGATATGATGAAGATGTTACGTTTATCGGTTCTTGTCTATCGGTTCTTTGTTGAATGCGTTAAATAGATAAGTGAAATGATTACATTAGTATAGTAAATCAAACTGAGAAATTGAAATCGGTATGTTCTGAAAGTTGATCTCAGTGTTAATCGTTCCTATAAATTCAATTAGAAGTCGTACAAGTGAAATCATTTCAGGAGGATGTCGATATCGAAGGAATAGCTACTGCTCGGTGATATTTTCGAAAAACTCGTCTAATTCTTTTATTGATAATAAAGTGTTTGAATGTTGCAATACTCAGAAAATGTTACCTACGTACGTTGGAAACGACTCGCCCAGATCGCCGGAGTTACGGTCATAAATTACGAAGAATTGTGTGTATTGTTTAATTCACTCAAACGATGACGACTCTCAAAGAAGTAAGATTTGCATTGAGAAAACTTGAATCAGTTTTTTACTTCGATTACACTTCATTTTCCATTTCTAGATGTTACCTTTGCATTGTGTTTCGGCTCGCGTTTTTGAAAGAGCATGGCAGCTTATTGGAAAAAAAAAAGATTGGAACGAGTCGCTACTGATAAAAAGTACGTATCATATTTGTCATTTCATTTTCATTCTTAGTTCCTGTAGGAGTATATGACGTCGATTATTTTTCAGGGCTTAGTGTATCTGGTATTGATATCGGCGTTCGGCGAGGTGGAGATTTTTAAAATCTGTCTGGAATACTGGAACGTGTTGCGTATTGATTTATACCGACAGAATACTTATCAACCACCCGCCACTGTTTCGTTGGTTTCCAAAGAGGCGCCGGCATCTGAAATCAGGAGGGAATTTTACCAGACTGGTACACATTCCCAAGTATTTTCACTCCATTCACGTTCAAATTGATGTACTTTATCACAAGTGATACTTTTTTTTTTTACTGATCGTAGGTAAAATGGATATGATGATCGATGTTTGGTGAAACGGCCAAACCGGAAGAAGTACTTGTAGTCGGAAACGTTTTCAGTTACGTCGGGAGCCACGCTTCATGAATATTGGAATTGGTTATCGAAACTAGATGGAAAGTTTTACGGAGAGACCAATGCGAAGGTGATATATCTTATTTGTTCTCTTCTTTTCTGTGATAAATTAGATGTAATTCACCATTTCGTGTTTCTTCATTATCGTCTAGGTATCAAGAAATACATTGCAATTTAATAATGATAAAGATCTGTTCCGAGCCGATAACTATGGAAAAAGAAAACATGTATCACAACAAACTCAACGTAGTATTCGTCTTTGATGTAAATAATATGCTTTTATTAAGGTCGTAGAATCTTGCAGGTCTTAAAACGAGAATGGACCAAGAATTTGAAATGATTTGTTCGAGATATCGTTGGTGCTAGCTTAAAACTAACTAAAGTTTATGTCTCAGAATAACATGATTGTATTTAAACTATTGAGCGAAGAAGTATTTGAGTTCTCTGCTGGACGAAAGAGAAGAGTATTGAGTAACATTACGGTCGCATTTCAACGGCATAAAAGCATCGAGACGAATATCACCAATTATTCCAATTTCCAGTAGCGCTTGTGTTGGCTTTATAGCCTGCTGCTCAATATCGCAACGATACTGTTGGTAAATCAATCATTTATTCGTCATAATTGAAAGTTTTACAAGACCAGGGTAATTTACGCATTTTGTTTTAATTCATTGGAGTTTAGAATTACCTACGTGATTTTTCTCCTAAAACCCCGAACTTGGCTGATTATGAATTTTTATTAATTTGTTTTTATTAATAATTTGAGGTTTCGTATTTTGAGAGCATCGACTTGAGGCGATTGTGAAATCATTAACCAATTCTATAACCAGGTAGCAGTCGGTTTTTTCGAGTATTACGCGCCGGCGCATGCAATATTATTACGAGTACTCTCACCATCGTATATCCCTCTCTTTTCGATTTCGGTGTCGGGTAAAATCCTACATAGAGAAGGGAGAGAGTACATGAAAACTGCACGTGTTCTACGATGTCGGCGGCGCGGCGACGAACGAGCTGCATACAAAAGTATACCAACTCTTGGCTACAAATATACCTCGCTGATGAAATTCCAGCTCGGCTTTGTGATAGGCTCGATCGAATGAGAATTCAAATTTGGCTGACAAGTCGGTGTGGTTCATTCTGATGCCATCGCCTCGGTTAGGTTTTAGTCGATGAGATGAGAATTTATTTTCATCGCGATGTTAATTACACCGAGGAATGCGAAGTCGATAAGACGAAAACGACAGCTTGACTGTCTTCGTTTCCTTTCCATTCCTTCGCGAACAGTCGCTGTGAGCTGTAAGCTTGAGCGATTAATAGTCGTACCCTATCGATTGATTCGTTTATTTGAGAAAATGATAAATCAGTTCGAAGTTGGATGATATTTGCAAACTGTTTGAGTTTATTTAATAATAAAATACACCAGCCGAGTTCAGAATATTGATCGAAGGTTTTTTTATGTAAGGTGTAATTTTGGTAACGTTACTGTTTGGGTAGCGTTAAGAAGATGGAATTTTTTCAGGTTTATTTTGAGTTTTTTGGGGAGTTGAGGGTGGTGAGGGAGAGTTTGAAATGGGGTGGAGTTTTTATTATGGTGGAGTAGCGAATATTGGTGGATTGAGTGGATTTTCTCATTTCTGGTTGATTTTTTTTGTTTGGTGATCAGTGAATTCACTGATCACCAAACAAAAAAAATCAACCAGAAATGAGAAAATCCACTCAATCCACCAATATTCGCTACTCCACCATAATAAAAACTCCACCCCATTTCAAACTCTCCCTCACCACCCTCAACTCCCCAAAAAACTCAAAATAAACCTGAAAAAATTCCATCTTCTTAACGCTACCCAAACAGTAACGTTACCAAAATTACACCTTACATAAAAAAACCTTCGATCAATATTCTGAACTCGGCTGGTGTATTTTATTATTAAATAAACTCAAACAGTTTGCAAATATCATCCAACTTCGAACTGATTTATCATTTTCTCAAATAAACGAATCAATCCAGGGGTTGAGAACGGAACGGTACCACAGAACGGAACGTTTAAAGAACGGAAAAATGGAACGGAACGGAAAAAGTTACAATTTGATCCGGTTTCCGTTCTTCAATTTTTTTGCATGTGTATGCGTATTGTATGAAGAATGAAGGTGATTCAAATCATAAAATGTGAGTTTTTCATGCTCAGATTATCTGATAAATCTTCTGCCAAAAAATCGAGTATGTTTTTCATAGTTATTGTGATGAAACAAGAAACTTTTGAAACATTTTTCTTCAAATATGACGATTTTGAACTTTTCACCAATTATTGAACTCCTAAGTGAACACTTTTCTTAACGTAGACAATTTATTCCCAAGATGAATGTATTTTTCAAAAATTGAACAATTTTTTCCTAAATTGTGAAATTGTTTCAAGATCGGACACGTCTTCATAAAATTGAACAATATCATCACAAAATTAATTATTTTTTTTGAAATTGGCATAATGTTTCGAAATTTGATTTCGTTTTTTTTTTCAAAAGCATTTATCTCCCTCATTAACGGAAATGAAAATTTTCCCATTTTGTTCTTAATAAACATATTTTTCTGAATTGAGGCAATCTTTCAAAAATTGTGTTATTTTTCAAAATTCAAATAATTTTTTCGAGAATGAATAATATCTTTTTTAAAAAATTGAATAATTTTCTTTTAAAATAATTATTTTATTTCTAAAATGGAACCCCTTTTTTAAAATTTGAATAATTTCTTTTGAATAAATAATTTTTTAAGTCTGGGGCCAGATAAGGGGTGAATTTGGCGATGGAACTTTTGGACTCCTAAACACCTCATGACTAGGAAAAATGTTTCACAAAACTTTGGACCCACCCCTTCTCTTTCAAGAGTTAATTTTATTGCATTATTTTCAAAAAATTTTTGAATTATTCAACGGAAGTGAATGGAATTTTCTGTTCTTTGGCACAAAGTTACACTAATTCCTAGACGCCGAGTTACCAAAACGGGATCGGAAGCTCTCGGCAACTTACGAACATGTTCGTTCGACTTATCATGATTATTGTGTTTATTATCTCGTATCTACTTATTTTTTAAATTTATAAATTTCATAAAATCGTTCATTTTACCCTTATTTTTAATTACGATGTTAAAAATAAACTACAAATATGCCACAACATATTTGCATAAAATGTCAGAAACAATTTTGCAGTGTATCCAGCTTGAATCGACCAGGGTTGACGCGAGTCCTTAAAAATTGCGACTCGGAGTCGAAAGGCGCGAGTCCTTACAAATTCCGGCTCCGAGTCGACATTAAGCGAGTCTTTCATGAAAAGACTCGAAAGAAGACTCGGAGTCTTCAGCGAGTCTCGAGTCTTATTCAGAGTCTTTTTTTCCGAGTCTTTTTTTGGTCATTTGATGTGTGGGTTAAATGTCGTAGTCACGTAGTCTCTAGTTAGTTTTCGCATTCTCATTCTCCAACGTTCATGTTTCACTCTTTCACTTATAATAATTTTTCTAAAAGATGTTTGTTTCATATAAAATTGTAAACTGAAAATCATGCGACTTCACTGCGTCTCTCTGTTCTCTGTTCATGGCATCACGGCTTCATGCGGGAAAAAAACGTTGAGAGAACCGCAAAAAAAAAACGAGAAAAATTCACTTTTTATACAATTATTAAAAAAAAAACAAAAAACTGCGACTCGCAATAGACTCGCAAAAAGACTCGCTCGCATAGTTTTGAGTCGTTCAAAAAAGAGACTCCGAGTCTTCAAGGAACGAGTCTCTAAGAAAAAAGACTCGGAGTCTTATTCCGAGTCGACTCCGAGTCTCCGAGTCCTCTGCGAGTCCTTTTTCAGTGCAGACTCTGGACAACCCTGGAATCGACATACGAAAAATGTTCATGAAAAGGTAATTGCTCTACTCTGTTTAATTAACGATGACTTTATTTATAACTCATTTTGATTATTGAATTAAAATTTTAGATTCAGGGGAGTAAAATCTTCGAGTGTCATGATTGTTCAAAGACCTATCAATCTCGAAAAAGTTTTATACGTCACTGGCAGAGAAGTCATCGTAAACGTAAAGACCGAAATGTGGAAAATAAAACGACTACCCGAAGATGTTCAATATGTAAGTCTGACGTCGCATCCAACAAAATTACTTCTCATCTCACCAATGAACATAACTTGAAAATCGAAGAAGAGAATCACAGATTTCCAGATGAAAAATCGTTCAAAAAGTGGAAGAAAAAAACTGAGAGCTTGACGTCATCGCGGTTCATTTTGTGGTACCATTTCCAGAATAAAAAAATTAAGACGTATCGTTGCCACAGATCAGGTGTATTTAAAAGTGCATCAAAAGGTGTTTGCCATTTGAAGACACAAGGATCAAGAAAAATTAATGCGTTTTGTCCAGCTGCCTTACGTGTCGTTAAATCAAATGATGGTATATTAGTAAAGTATACCAAAACTCACGTTGGTCATACAAACCAACTTTGCCATTTAGAACTATCTCCAACTAAAAAGGATGAAATCGCCTATAAGCTGATGGAAAAAGTTCCAAAACGTGCTATTCTTAGAGATATACGTAGTTCTTACACTGATGAAATAAAAAGAGAACATTTGGTAAAAATGAAAGACATCGATAACGTTGCTTTGAAACACAATATTGGTCACGAATATAAACTACATTCCAATGATGCAGATAGTGTAGATATAACCAGGCTTGTCGGACCGCACCAAAAGACCGCGACATGACCGACCGGGTCTTTGAAAAAAGTCGAAAAAACGGTCGGACCGGACCGGACCGGACCGATTGTGAATTTTTGATGTGTTGAACAGAGATCAACCGACCCTCCAACACTTTTTTTTTCTCCGGTTAGGACCGGAACATTGACCCTCAGATATATAATCCATTAGATCAGACCCAGACAATGGACCCTTCTAAATTTTAATAATAGGACCGGACCGGACCGGACCAAAGACCGGATACGACCCATTAGTCATTGGTCCAAATTTTCATAATTTTGAATGTTCTGAATCCAAAATTCTGAATAAATTCCTCAATTCAAACCTCTATCAGCATTTCTTACACACAAATTTGTATCAATTTTTTTAAATGCAATTGTTTATGATATTTTTAAAAGGGGGCTACATTTCAATTTTCACTCAAATTTTAAAATTCGATCCCTTAGTCCCTCTCCCCTCTAATTTGACTTGAACTTGATGATATGAGAAGCGCTGAGAAGAGTCAAAACATTTTTACACAATTTTTCAGCTCCCAAGATTTTTTCAAAATGCTTATTAATCTCCAATTTGTTTAATTTTTCTCCATAATCATCAACTTTTTCTACAAGCTAAAAATTTTGAGATTTAAATCTCAAAATTTTTAGTCCTTTTTCTAATTAGAAAAAGGAAATATTAAGAAAAAAGTTTTGAGCTGAAAAAAGAATACTAATATAGGAAAAATTAATTTGTTAGAAAGAAAGTTGAACTTGAAATTTTTGGGAAAAATAGGAAAAAGATATCAAGAGTTGAAAAAAAATTTGAGATGAAATTTTACAATTGAACACTAAAAAAAATATTGGGCAAAAATGTTTGGTTTTGAAAAAAGTAAGAAGTAATTTTAGAGGTGAGAAAAAACGTTTGAAGAAGAAATATCAAATTTTAAAAAATTCTTATTTAATTAATAATATTTTGAGAAAAAAATTCAAGAATTGGGAAATATTTTGGAATTGAAAAACCTCATTAAGTTTAAATACTCATGACTTGAAACAAAAATTTAAAAAGAAATTTTAAATCGGAAAATTCATGCTGTGAAAGTGAATTCATAAAATAACAATTTATGTTTGTTGAGAATCTAATGCATGAAAGTTTTAAAAAAATAGCTTTATCTATCTATCTGTCTTCAATTCAACTTTTTAAAATACAAAATGGCATTCCAAGAAAACTGACAGGCTTTGAAAAATTTTAAAAACAAGCAGTAATTGGTCAATTTTTTCGTTCTTCATTATTATTTTTTCATCATTTTTTGGTATTTAAAAAAAAATTGATGACCGATGACCGGACCGCGGTCTGACCGAAGACCAGACCCAAAAATCACGGTCATGACCGGACCCAACCGACCGGTAGGATAAAAAACTTGAAGAGATGACAACCGGAGCAGACCTTTTATTTTAATAAAGCATCAAAATATGACCGGACTGATGACCTCAATGATTTTGAATATGACCGGACTGACCGGACCGGACCGCATGAATGGTCAGTGTATCATTGGTCGGACCCGGACCGACCGCGAGGTCCGAGGGGTCCGACAAGCCTGGATATAACCATTCAATGTTTGAAGAAAGAACCTAGTTCATTTGTCCAATTTTACAAACCTCAAGGAACGACATGTGAATCAGCTCCATTTTTGAATTCCGACGACTTCGTTTTAATCCTAATGAATTCTGCTCAGGCTGATTTATTGAAGAAGTACGGAGGAAATATAATATGCATCGACGGTACACATGGGATAGGCTACGACTTTACTTTATTTTCGATTATAATTATGGATGAATATCATGCCGGATTTCCCTGTTCAATTATGATTTCGAACCATAAAGACGCGAAGGTGTTGGAATTTTTCTATCAAACTATCAAGAATGTTGTTGGCTGTATTACCACGAAAAGTTTTATGTCAGATATGGCCACTGAACTGTATACATCGTGGGAAACTGTTATGGGTTCTGTAGAGAATCGTTTGTTCTGTTCCTGGCATGTTCGAAAAAGCTGGAAAGAAAATTTGAGTAAAATAAAGAATAAGGATAAACGAACACCTACGTTCCAATTTTTAAAATCAGTTGCTGATGAGCTAGATGAAGATAAATTCATAATTCTATTGGAAGATTTGATTAAATCATTTCAAGAGGATCCAGATTTACAAGACTATGGTAAATATTTCATTCAGCATTATTACTCCAGTGCTAAATATTGGGCAGCTTGTTACCGGAAAAATGCTCAAATAAATACCAACATGTCCCTGGAGCGTATGCATAAAACGATCAAGTACTGTTACTTCAAAGGAAAAAAAATGAACAGACTCGATCAGTCTATCTATTGTCTTTTAAATTTCCTTAAAGATAAGCTTTTCGATAGATTGACAGCATTACATATGGGAAAAATTTCCCAAAAAGTGAAACTATTGAGATCGAAGCATAAATTGTACCAAACTGTTGAAGTTCAACGTGAAAATGAAGATGTTTTTCTAGTTTCCTCTTCTTCCGGTAAAGAAATGTACACAGTTATAAAAAACGATATTAATTGTGATTGCAAAATTATCTGTGAAGATTGTAAAGCTTGCATTCATGTGTATTGCTGTACGTGTCGAGATAATACAATAACTTTCAATATGTGTAAACACATACATAGTGTATGTATTTATCAAATCAATGATTCCAATATGCACTTAAATGGAACGAATCGAACAAATACATCACAGGAAGAAGAAGCGGCCTTTTCAAATAATCATGATGAGGTTACTATTACAGATTGTGGTAATGAAGATGGTACCAATTCTGATAATCAAGGTGCTAGTGTTGAAAGTGATTTCAATAATAATAAGGCGAAAGAATCTATCACCAAAGAACTTGATAATCGAAAATTTCCAAAAATAAAGAGAAAATCGATAGATATTCTTTACCGAACGATTTCCAAAAAACTCAAGACTAAACAAGACGTCACTTCTTTTCATAAAACCCTGCAACAATTCCAAAGAAGGTTGGAAATTAGTCAAAGAAATGGAAGAAGGCAAAGCTCATCGATGTCGAATATACGAGGGTGTAAACGTAAAAACATTACGAAACAAAGGGATTTGTATTCAACAAAAAAGACTAGACGTATCGTCCGTTTTGATTACGAAGAAGAAATTGTTATTTGAAGTTTTAGTTTATCAATTTTATTTTCTTCTATTTTTATAATATTAAGTATCTTCCAAATCTCATTTTATTAATTTTAAGTAGTTCGTTGAGTTACTCAAAAGTTACTTTTTTCCAAATACTATTTCGTAATTTCTTTAGAGTTGGTATATTAATAATATTTTTTATTCGATTTGTGATACCTAATTTGTAAAATTTTTACATTTTTGTACCAACAGGAATTTAAATTTCGTATTCTCATTTTATTTATCAATCATTTAGTGCATTTCAGTTGATACAAAATACGTAAGTTCAGTATGAGTGATGCTACGTTCGAAATAATAACTTTAAAAAACACTCAGAAGAAAAAGAAGTCGAACGAACGTGATCGTATGTTGCCGAGAGCTTCCGATCCCGTTTTGGTAACTCGGCGTCTAGGAATTAGTCAAAGTTACATCTCGTGAAGGTGTATTTATGATTTTTTTCAACAATTTTGATGCAATTTTCACGTTTTTTCGGTTATTTGAAGTTTTTAAACGTAAAAAACACCATTTCAGCGATGAGCTACCACCCTGGAAAAATTACTAAGAAGCACGTTTTTTAATACGGAATTTTACTGTGGGCCGAAAATTGCAAAAACTGGTACAGTAATGTCACCTATTTTAGCAAATTTTTCAAATTTTGAGCGTTTTATGCAGAAAGAAATGACCAAATGAAAAAACCAATTCCATAATTGTGTTCAGCAGGTCAAAATACCTCGATTAACACTTTTTTCGCGATAGTTCATCTTTAAGTTTCAAAATTCCTTTTTTTTTTTTATTGATTTTTCATGACAAAAAAAAGTGAATTTCGAGACTTCAAATAAGACGATCTCGAAAAGGGCGTTTATCGAGGTATTTTAACCCGCTGGACACGAATACAGGATTGGTTTTTTCATTCGGCATAAAACGCTCAAAATTTGAAAAATTTGCTTAAATAACATTTCTGTACGAGTTTTCGCGATTTTCGCCCCCTTGGTTCAAAGGAACGACTAAAACCAAATACACAGTAAAATTCTACATGAAAAAACGTATTTTAAAATAATTTTTCCAGGGTGATTGCTCTTCGCGGATATGGTGTTTTTTACAATTTTGAAAAAAAAATTGGAACGGAACGGAAAACGTTATACCGGATTAGAACGCCAAATGGGAACGCTTGAAAATACTTCTAGAACGGGACCGGAATGCTACTGCAGACCGGAACGTTTGCAGAACGGAAAAACGGAACGGAACGATGTAACATTATTGTAAACTTGGTACGTGGTTCTTCGTCAGTTTTAAAACGAAATTTTTGCATATTTTTTTTTAATTTTGATGTACCTACATTTTTACTGGTCTGTTTTAGAACAACTTTTTTTCTCAAAAATTAAAATTTGGAAAGTATTTCATTAAAATTGTTACAAAAAAAGTATAAATAGCCATACTTACTTGACTATTCCTTAGCCAAGTGCTCAATTTTGATCAATTCTTTTAGTTATTGAATAAAAATGTTATAATTTTTTATTGATAAATCGACGTTTTTGGTTCTAATCATTCAATTTGAATGAAAATTATTTTCACCAAGATTTTCACTTCTGTCGGGAAAATAGCTCTGAAATTCATTGCGTAGCCGAGAAATGCTCAAGTATCGTTTATGAATCTGGTCATCTATTTGAACACGAATCTGGAAGTGAATAGTTTCTTGATTTTTCAAATTTTTTCTCACGTATAACAAGAATAAGTACTCAAATTTCAAAAAAAAAATGGTAGGCAAAAAACACAAAATTTTAACAATTTATTATCACTGAAAATGTGTGTAGGAGTGGACAATTCTACTTGCTAGACACAAATCAGATATTCGTTTTTCCATTTTTTTCAAACATAAGTATTAAGCTTATAAAAAAATTAACCTCCAGAAAAAACTTCAACATTGCTCAGAAATTTTGAAAATTTAAAAGGAAAAGTTTAAATGTGTGTCATTTTAACAAAAATTTTCCTATTTCCATATTTACAATTTCAGTTATTCAATGTGAGATTACTATTCAAAATTAGTAATATGTGACGCCGCATACGAAAAGGGTGTAGCAGGCCAAAAACGCGTTTCGAGAAAAACGCATTTTAAGTTTTGAACCTGAATTTCTCCCGTTTAAGGAAACCTTAAGGGGCGGGGTTTGATTTTTCAGGTTCTGTGTGTCTCTGGCTCACTCTCACGGCAATTGTCCGAACCATTCGCGCTCGTCGGCGACGTACTACAATCCGTTTTTCTCGCGAAAAGGGTGTAGCAGGCCTATAGCAGGCCAAAAACGCTTGAACTTGAATTTCTCCCGTTTAAGGAAACCTTAAGGGGCGGGGTTTGATTTTTCAGGTTCTGTGTGTCTCTGGCTCACTCTCGCGGCAATTGTCCGAACCATTCGCGCTCGTCGGCGACGTACAATCCAGGTTTTTCTCGCGGTGTCCGTGCGTAAAAACTTTGATAACGCGATAATAATCAATTTCGGCGATTTTGAAGGGAAAAATCGACCGGGCGATGGTTTTGTGGTATTCTGCATTGGATTATATGCTGATTTAATAAAAAAAAAAAAAAAAAAAAAAATTGACCATTTTTGACCATTTTTGATTTTTTTGACTTACGTAAAAGCGGTTTTTCAGCACTTTAAAAGCGAGTAATCGATCTGGCGATACGTTTTTCGGATTCTACGTGAAATTCTACATAAGGATTGATATGTAACTCAAAAGTCGTTTTTTGGCCTGCTACACCCTTTTCGTATGCGGCGTCACATATTGCTTTGTAAGAGAAATATCGAAAACATATCCAACATTTGTTTTTTCTTCATAGCAAAATTTGTATTTCTTTTTTGAAACCTTTTCTTTCATCACCTGTGTTGAAAATTAATGACTGATTGATACCTCATGATATAAAATTTGTTGAAAATCAAACTTTGGTTTGAGTTTCTAAAGTTTTGATCAAATTTCATTGATTAATATGCTTCTATAGGAGGGGCTTGTAATAATCCTAATTTTGCTCAACCAAAATTTGAGTTGTTTTTTTAAAAGATTTGGTGGGGGTGATTTGAAATTTTTTTAATTTTGATTTTCATTGGGCAAACCTAAAAAAAAAAATATGTTATACTTATGCCCTGTTAATTTCAATTTTCGCTTCTGTTTCGAAAAATTTCAATACCGTGCAAAATGTAATTTCAGTTCATCAAAGAAGGTTTTTTCTGTTTACTGGTCATACAAAATTAAATTTGAAAGAAAAACTACATGAAAAAGCCATGCCATGTAGCTTTTAATGAAAATTTTGATAAATTTTCAATAATTTTCTCTATTTGAGCATCGTAAAAATGATTTTTTCTGAAAAATAAAACTCAAGAAAAAAACAACCAAAAAAGGTCGTGAAATTATAAACGCCAATCCAGCAGACATCTTGTCAATAATTTTCAGGTTTTTTCAAATCTCATCATGATATCAATTTAGCAATAGGTACCTGATGATGAAATTAGTGTTCTGATCCGCAAAATTCAAAATCCATCTGAGCCCAATCTCCGAAATAGTGGTCATATGGTTCCTCGGATTTTGCAAAAATGTTAATTTCAAGAAAATAAATTCGGTCTCGAATTGGTGCAATTTTAGAAATACCTTCTGTACATGACTGATGAAAGGTATAAGTGAGTACTGTTTTTCCTAACCGAGCTCACTTCAAAAACCATGCCCGAGGAAAGAGCCTTAGGTGCAATTTTTTTTGGAAAGGGCCCTGGGTGTTAATTTTTTTCAAAAAAAAATTGCACTTGAGGCCCTTTTCAAAAAAAATTGTACCAAAGTTCCTTTTTTCGTACATGGTTTTTGAAGTTAGCTTAGTTTGGAAGTACGGTACTCAAGTAATTATTACAAAATTTGATTTTTTTTACAAGTTTAAAAAACTTGAAAAACTTTTCGTTGAAAATTATGTCACATGATGACAAAATTGTCAAATTTTGCTGAACTTTTAAACAAACATTTTCCGAATTTCCGAACGAATTTATGGCTTATGACTAAGGAGGTTGCCGTCCCTATTTTCACGAACTTCTAAAAAATTTATATAGGGGTTTAAAAATTATTTTTTCTATTTTGTTATACTTTTTATGTCGCCTTGATAGACACATTCTTTAAAGTTTTTTTCACAATGAAAAGTATAAAATTTTTGTAAAAATCAAGAGTAAAAATTATAACCTTTTTCTCAAATTTCATCAAATTTTTGTTTACTTTTTTTGTTCATTTCAAAAAATAATTTTCATTATTTGTTGGTCATTTTATTGCTTTTCAAAACTGTGTAAGTGTGTATCCATGTAACAAGACATACTGATATGTACATTTAGCATCGATAAGCAAGATATGGAAATAAAACAGTAGTGAAACGTCTATTTTTGAAGTTGGGCACTGAAAAGCGATGCTGATTTATTTATGTTATGAATATTGTCATAAAACTCGCAGTAAAAATTTTGCAATTCATTAGATGTCGTTTTTACAAACAATTAAAATGCTAGGTTTATTTGTTAATCCAAACATTGAACCATACCGAAATAATACATATAAAAAATGTTCCAAGTTTTAAAATTATTCATCAAATTTTGATAGAAAACTAAAAATAATGTAAGATAACGGAACGCTAAAAAAATTAATCTGTTCCGCTCCGTTCCGTTCTCAAAAAATCATCCTGTTCCATTCTGTTCTCAAAAAATCATTCCATTCCATTCTCAAAAAATTGTTCCATTATATTCTGTTATGTTCCATTCTTGAAATGACGATATCGTCTGTCACAGTTCCGTTACTGTAACTGCAGCCCTGGATTTGTCTGTTGAGTTGGGATGTATAATCTATAATCATACTATAAATTAACTTAATACTAGAACTGAATTATTACATGTGTTTTATTTTAGATAAATTTTCAATGTGTGTCTTGTTTGTAATTTATAAGTCTACCATTTATCAATGTAATAATTCCAATTTTAATACCATTTGTTTGAATATTTATGTAGTTTTATAATTTGTTGAACAATGCTGATCATTTTTTATTTATTTTATCGTATACAAAATTTTGAGCATTCTCAATTATTTATGCTCGACTATTAACATTCGTTTTACAAAATAAAATAGAATTTTATTTCAATTTTCAATACCCACCTCCCACCTACTAGAAAATGATGTTTGTTGTAATGATAATGATACATTTTTTTAAACCAAAAATTTTTTTTGTTCATTTGTGAGTATGAACATTGACGTGTGTAGAATAAGCATTCTCTAAACCAAATAAATAAATTGGCAAGAGTTTATGTTTAAAATATTATATAATGTTGGCCGATCCTGCAAAAGCAAATACTAGTTTTGAATAATCATCATTATAAACTGAATTCGTGAATTCGGCATTCTTTGCATTAAACATCTTCAACTCAAATAAAAAAAGTAACATATTATCCCATTTTACATGTACATAATAAGTGGTGCATCGTCAGTGATAAAATAGATTTAACAATGTGGCCAAACATTAGTAAAAATGTGAAAATATTCTCTTATGAAAACATCAATAAAAGAATGAGAAAGCTGAGGCATAAACTAACTCTTAATTGATGTATTCAAATACTTTTGAACTATTATATGTGATATTATTTGCAGTAAAATTGGAAATTTGGAATACACTTCTTAAGGATCACACTAGTGATCCCCCCCCCCACCCTACCCTGTAAAAATTGTAAATATGTACATATGTCTATTACAATAAAGAATGCAGTACAGTTAGGCATTTTAGTTTTGGTATGAACTACAAACTACGTAAAGAAAGCAACTGATATCCGCAAAAAAATCTCTGACAGAGAAGTAGGGGCCCCCGCCCTGTATACTTCGAAATGAAACAGTGAATTCTGCTACAAAACAAAACAATTGTTGCCAACTGCACAGGTTATTTGAATATGAAATCTACGAAAGAAATCGTTGAATTTTGTCGCTTGTGCACAGCTAAATACTTCGCTAATAAAATGTTGTGATATAAAGGTGAAATCCGCCCTGAAATACTTCCTCTCGCTTCACCATCTGAGAACCTGATCGATACCAAATCAATTCAAACGACCGGTATAATAAACTTGCTTCTATACAGAGATAGTTATAAAAATTCCGATAAGAAAGTGTCATGATATGAAAGTGAATTCCGCCCTGAGATACTTCCTCCCGCTTCACCATCTCAGACTGTGATCGAGATAGAGATCGAGTCTCGATCGAGACAGAGATCGGGATCGTGATGTAATGTACAAATCAATTCAAATGGCCGGTATAGTAAACCTGCAAAATTTTGGCACGGAATGTACACAAATAGTTGTAAAAAAAATTGAACCCGTTAAAAAAAATTGGGGCGGATAGTTCCTCCAATTAGGCATTGAAATCAAACATGAAGGTGGTAGGACTATCCGCCACCAATTTTTTTTAACGGGTTCAATTTTTTTACAACTATTTGTGTACATTCCGTGCCAAAATTTTGCAGGTTTACTATACCGGCCATTTGAATTGATTTGTACATTACGACATCACGATCCCGATCTCTGTCTCGATCGAGACTCGATCTCTATCTCGATCACAGTCTGAGATGGTGAAGCGGGAGGAAGTATCTCAGGGCGGAATTCACTTTCATATCATGACACTTTCTTATCGGAATTTTTATAACTATCTCTGTATAGAAGCAAGTTTATTATACCGGTCGTTTGAATTGATTTGGTATCGATCAGGTTCTCAGATGGTGAAGCGAGAGGAAGTATTTCAGGGCGGATTTCACCTTTATATCACAACATTTTATTAGCGAAGTATTTAGCTGTGCACAAGCGACAAAATTCAACGATTTCTTTCGTAGATTTCATATTCAAATAACCTGTGCAGTTGGCAACAATTGTTTTGTTTTGTAGCAGAATTCACTGTTTCATTTCGAAGTATACAGGGCGGGGGCCCCTACTTCTCTGTCAGAGATTTTTTTGCGGATAATTAATTTTATGACAATTAAGTACTTATTTTGATGTTTACAAATTACGATCATTTTTTTCTTCGCTTAATTCTATAAATGTCATGCCGTACTTAAACTATTAATATCCAAAACTTCTTTCCTAATCTTCACATCAGTATGAAATAATTTTCGAATCTCTCTCGAAGTGACTTTGCTACAATAAGCATAATATTTCAGTAATTGTAACCTAATTGTTTCTCGAATTTTTTTATCATCCGTCCATTCTTCGAATTTGCACAAATCGTTTTTTTTAATCTTTGCGTTAACTTTGTTTGTCGGAGTACTGTGAATATGAATCATAACGCCTTTTTGTGTCATTGGATCGTAGACGAATTTATACCAGATACTCTTTTCTAAACGTCCTTCTTTGGAAAACCATTTCAATACTTTGCGCAATAACGTGGTTGCTGGTTTAACCCTGGTGTAAATGATCAATCCGTCGTGAGGTTTTTTCAATTCGAATCCTTGGAGGTACAGTCTGACGGCTGCTCTATGTATTCCTTCATCAATAGCGGTCATCAATGGTACCAGGCGATTCCAAATAGGTGCTATGTTGATGTAATGATTGGTGGTTTTTTTCCATGTTCGTAAAGCGAAATGTTTGGCTGGGACTAGTTGTTGGGGTACCATTGGAAAAGTGATCATTTCTTCGTCCTGAAAAAGATTGTTTTGTGAAACGTGATGAACGAGATATTGTATTTATTTATAGATGGAAAAATATTCACCTCTTTTTGAAAATCGGTTTCGAGATTTTCAAAATATGTTTTGGAATTTTTGTAATAAGGGTCGTCGTTAATTTTTTTCGGGCAGTATCTTTCATCGATGTAAGCCGAGCCTTGGAATATGGTTAGAACTTGATGTCTTGTCCATATCGCTTTACTTTTTGAAATGTCGTAACAAACTGTGTACGTTAGGATGTACCTAACAAATATATTTCCAGCTATTATTTTTATCCTCGACGGATCAATGTTGCGAAGTTGATCGTCGTTCATTTTCTGACAAAACTGCAACAAAAAAACAATGAAAATGTTTGGTATAAAGTTATATTCAAGCCTGTCTCGCCCAAATGGGCAGGACTAAAAGTCATTTATTTTTTCATGCAAGAAATTTTGCTGTTCATGAGCAGAGATGAGCAAGAATGGCTTTTAACAATGGAAATATATTCGAAACCCCAAGGAATAATTCCCAGGCGTGAGCAAGATTAAAAATTGACCGAATCTTGAACCCGATGTTAATTTTCAAGTTTTTGTTACGTTGATCTCTAAAAATTGTGTTTTTCCCTTTCCATGATGTTGCTTCACATTGTTTTTGCTGTATAATCATTGCAAAAAATTCTCGAATTTTTGAATTTTTTATTTAGCATTTTTGAACCTTATACCCCCCTCCAAAAAGTGTTCGAACCGCCATTGCATACAAATCAACCTGAGCTGCTAAAAATAAAGTTTTAATTTTCTTTTGGCAATTTTGACTAGTTTAACAAGAAAACTCAACTTTGGATCAATTTTCAGGGTGATACCAAGGTGCGTATTTTTAACCAACTACCTAATTTATTAGCTGGGAAAAAATTTGAAATAATTGACTTGAGTCTTCAAAATGACTTGAAAAGATAGCTTTTTTTACTTTAGATTTTTTTGAATATTTTTTGCAGCCCCTTCCATTTTAAAGTTAGGCATGAAGTTGTACGATGAAAGTACAAAATGTATTCATTTCCCAAAATGTTGCTCATTGCTACGGTTGAAAATATTTTTCATTCGATTTTTTTGGGAACAACGTTTGTCCCTTTAATTTTAAAAATAGGCAACATGTTCATCTAAATTTTTTTTGAAGTACGACAGACAACTTACCGAATTTAGAGAGTAAAACAGAAGGTACTTTTTTGCAGGTAAATTTTCATACACCTGAAAATCACTCGAGTATTTAAAAAAAAAAGTACCTTCTGTTTTACTCTCTAAATTTTTATTTCTCATACATCACGTAATAGTGATGATTGCAAAATTACTGAAAAATTGATCAAATTTCACCCCTTAAAATTTTTAGAAGAGGTCGAATTACAAATTTATTGGTATTTTTGGTTTTCTCGGAAAATTTTACCCCATTTTGATAGGTAACACGACAATTTTTCAAAATCGGTCAAAAATTGACCAAATTTTACCCCTTAAAATTTTTGGAAGGGTCAAAATCATAATTCATTGGCATTTTCGGATTTTTCGCGAAATTTTACCCCACTTTGATAGGTAACACGTCAATTTTTCAAAATCGGTCAAAAATTGATCAAATTTTACCCCTTAAAATTTTTGGAATGGGTCAAAATCAAAATTCATTGGCATTTTCGGATTTTTCGCGAAATTTTACCCCATTTTGATATGTTACACGCGTGCATAGCCATTTTGTAAAAATTTTGTAGCTGTTTATTTTTTTGAGAAATCGCCGAGGGGCGCATCTTTAAAATTCACCTGCGGCTCATTGTGCCAGCCGTTTTCCAAAAATTTAGGCTCAATCGGTTCAGAATGAGTTCATGTCTCCATGAAGGTGGTTTTTTCTTGTTCCGCGAGCTTTATGACGTCTACACAATCATTTTACTTTCAAAAATGGCCAAATTTCACCAAAAATCGCACTTTGGGGGCCCTAGAGGACCATTGTGACCATGCCCAAGGAAATAAAACACATAGTCGGACTCGGGGGAGCATGTGCTACAAAACGGCGAAAAAAATTTTGTTCCCGGCCAACTTGAAAAAGTGGGGGTTTTTAGGCTCCAGCCCCCTATAGTGACTCGGCAAAAATCGAAAATGCTCATTTTCGTGAATACCCCATCCATACCAACAAAAAACCAACTGGTTTTTTTGTTCCCCAAAAAAGCAGACCCATTGAACACTTTTCGGGGTCTGGACTGTAGACTATGTATAATTTGAAATAGTAATTTAACTGCGATGTAAAAAAAATTGCTGAAAGTTCTAAAAATTAGTGCCTATTCTCCATGTACGTTACAGAAATTTCAAAATTTTTGGATTTTTTGAAACAAAAATCGCGATCTTATGACAGAGGGTGAAGGGAGCGAGATAGAAAAATGTTTTTTCTCTAATTTTTTTTTTCTGGTTTCGCAAAAGTACGAGGTACCCTAGGAGAGTATTCAATATCTGAGCCAGGGACGATTTCGCTTATCTTAACCAGAGGTACCCTTTGCACATGTTACGGTTTTTTTTTTTTCATTCTACCATAACACAATATAATTGTACATACAATGTATCCAAAATTATGGAAAAGCTGATCTTTCGTGGAACCACATCTAACAGGTTTGTCATTTTCATCCTTGACGATGTACATGAGCGGTTTCACTTCGCGATTGCATAAACGTGTATCTTTTTTCGGAACTGTTTCCTCGAACAAACAGTATTGTAGTTCTCTGTATTGAGGTAGTTTCTCTTCCATGTCTTCGAGGTCGGTATTGAAATCAGCAGGACATACAGGTATCTCATTCTGACTCTTGACTAAAGGATTATTGACGTATAGAGCTTCGTTGCCAATATCACAAGGAGGAGCTGTTTATTGATACAGATGGAATTAATTACCTATGAGAATTATGAACATTTTAAATTTCAATATTCGCAAATTACCTTCCGAAGCTGTATGCAAAAATTAACATATAAATTGTATAAAAATGGTATTTTTGTCTGCAAAATGTTTCGCAGAGAAAAGACGAAAGGTCTTTTTGTTCGAGTGTTTTTTCCATCATCAGCAATTTATGATGTATTTTTACCAGTCTTCTTGTTTGTTTCTTTGTTTTCAGTGATTCGTGCGATGCTGGTGTACACATTTCTTTCGTCGATGTCGATTGTTGGGTAACGGTAAGTTACATGTACTTGATATTTTTTCAATATTTCATTATCGTACTCGGGATTATAAGTATTGAAAAAATTACAAATTCCTTTTATGACGTTCTGTGACACTTACTGGTAAAGAAACGAGAATTTTCGCAAGTTTAAAAAAATGAGTAAGCAAGTTCATCGTTAATGCAAATATTTCAGTTTCGACGAAGTACTGCGATTGTGATGTTTCATTTGCGTGTAATAACGTAACATTAGATTTTTATGAAAAATTTTATGTACCTATCTAATTTTTTTCTTCATTTGTTAATCCACACAGAAATGTGCTCAGAATTTGTGCGAAGAGAATGAGAAACCATGAACAAAATCGTAAGAATATTTTCTGCATGATTTTAGCTCCATTACCACATGTTAATTTGTAGGTACGTCTTAGAATCAGTTTCACGTGGAAATTTGCACGATGAAGATATTCAGACTCAAAATCCTTTATTTTCGAAATTCGAATACATCTTTAAAAAATTTAGCTTATTTTTTTAGTTATCATGGATTCGATATCTAATAAACCTTTGGCTGGCAGATCAAATGAGAATATATCATTGATTTCTTTCGCACGAAATCGACAACAATAAGCATGCTTTAGATTATCACGAGTGATTTTCCCTTTTACCTCTTTGTCTTCGGTCCACTCTTTGAAATTACACTTCACTTCTGAACTCTTTGAACATTTTTTCGTCTTCGGTTTGTCAGATGTGTCGTGTATAATGATGGTTAAAACTTTTTGGGTAGTAAACGAATATACAACTTTGTACCAAATATTCGATTCGGAGGTTTGCATGCGAAACAGTTTTTTAAAAAATGATTTTACAGAGGTTTGTGCTTCAACTTTTGGTGAAAATGAGTAAATCGTTGAGTTCTTTGTCGTCTCGATCGTATATGTTTTTGCCAGCTCTTTTGATGCCTTCGTCTATAGCGGTCATCAGTGGAACTAGGTTTTGTCGTAGAGGTGCCGTGTTGATATAATGGTTGGCGGTTTTCTTCCACATTCGTAACGCCAAGTGTTGGAGTGGAACTAAATATTGAGGTACTATTTTGTGACCTTTGATTAGTTTTTTCTGTAATTAAGGTGACGGTGTTTTTAGGTGATTTTAAGTATATAAATCGAAGGTATATTAATTTTCCACCTTTTTTTCTTCTTCCTGGTATTTTTGTTTCAATTTCTCAAAAGTATCTGATTCCATGAAAAATGAATCTGTTCTGATACCTTCCGGGCAGTAATATTCTCTCTTGTCGACAAAGGGTTGAAAAATTCCCGGGTGCTGTATCGTATGCCTTGTCCACATCGTTTTTTTATCCTCAATATCGAAACAGACGTCGTAAATTCTGAGATTTTGTATAAAATCGCCAAGTTCTGCCGGATTCTGAGGAAAATTTCAAGATATTTAGGTGTCAGGCGGTTCGAATGGGGTTCAAGTGTCATTAACAGGTACAGGTTTCTTCTGAATTAGTCTAGAAGTGTATCGTTTTACAACTTTTTTTGAAAATTGAATGAGAGGATAGCACAAAAGTTGTGTCTAGATCTCAAAACGACACGACGAAAAAATTTTATTCGCTCGACTTCACGTTTACCACTCTCACCAGACCTTGAAATCTGACTACCTATATACCTATACGTTCAGAAAATTCGAAATTTAAGAAAAATGAATTTTTTTAAAAGACAGTTTTAGTGTTAATGTATCGATCTAAAAATACCATTAAAAAATTCCTCTCGAATAAATTTTTAAATTTTTTTTTTTTGAAATGGTGAGGCAGCGATCTTGCATTATCAGCCCGCATCCAGGCCATTTTTTCAAAATAAGGAATGAGGAAAAATGCATTTTGTTTTTTCAGAAATTAAAAAAAAAATGGAATATCGATCCTGGTTTTTCCGATTTTATATTGAATGAATATTTTTCAAGAACCCTTGTAAAATGGGAAAAATGGGCGTGGTTGCCAATGGTATTTTTGGTAAAAAAAAAAACATCACTGAAACCATTTTGGCAAAATTTTTCATTTTTTTCCAATTCTTCGGTAGAGAGAGGTGCATGTGAAGTCAGGGGTGAAATTTTTACCACTTTGTTTCGAGGTCTACATGGTGTCATGGTGGTAAGAAAAACAAGGAAACACTAAAAAATAGCACGAATTTCATTTTAGGAGCCAGAAAGCCAGAAAATAGAAACAATTTCAATGATTTTGCTGCTAAAAGCAAGCATTTTCAACATTTTTTACTCTTTGAACTTTTTAATCGAAGGATAAATGAGGTGTTTTTTGGGAAAATTTGAAGCAAGAAAAATTGCATGAAAAATCAAGAAAATAGCAAGAATTTTCATTTTTTCATATCTACTCTCTCATTCTGAATCAGTGAAAAGTCACTGATAAATAGTCAGAATGCAGCACAGGAGAAAATCAGTGAATATTTTTTTATTGAAAACAAATCAGTGAGAAAAATCACTGGAAAATCAGTGAAAATCACTGTGATTTTCCAGTGATTTTTTTCTCACTGATTTGTTTTCAGTAAATTTTTTTTCTGATTTTCCCCTGTGCTGCAATTCTGACTGTTTCTTTGTGATTTTCGATAATTTTTACTGATTTATAATTGAACCACATATTGCAGAAACCGCGTAAGTCGCCAAAAAACCGAAACTCATGTTTTCACGGATTTTGGTTCTCTGGAGGTAGACACACCTTCTGAGAAAAATTGGCGTTGTGGTACCGCACCCCGCACTGCCCGTAGCGGTCTAAAGTTTACATGTAGTGCAGAAAGAACGTAATTTCGCGACTTAAGGCGTTTCTGCACTACGTAATGTTCTTTATCTCTTTCACGATTATAAACTTTTATCGCATTGCTTTTCAAAATTTTTTTGGACAAGGTGTATTAGATTGAAGAAATGGAGTTTTCCTGTTGATGATTTTTAGATGAATGGGTCAAAATATCGAAGAAACGCGAGTGCGGGGCCATACAATTATGAATTCAAGTATTCTGAGTCCGCCTGGAGTGTGCTCGAGGTCTTATTTACGTGATAGCTCGTTTAATTCAAAAATTCTGGACCCGTAATGTAATGTAGTGCAGAAACAGCGTAAGTCGACGATTTTTGAACGTGTCTGTACAGCACTAGGAGGACCTTTGAAAAAAAGTTTTTTTACAAAAAGTTCCCTTTTTTTATGGTCTTCAAGATGGCGCAATTCATTTTTCCAAAAAAAAATTCATATCCAGTACAATCAGTTTTTTGTTGTTTTCTCAAAATTTATAAAAAGTGACTTACGCGGTTTCTGCAATATGTGGTTCAATTAAGAGAGTAAAAGACGCAATGGATCTACAAACAACTTTAATTCTATTCCCCTAGTTCAATTTTCGAAAAAAAAAACGGCAAAATGAACGCCCCTAGTGTTTACCTGCTGCACGCTTTCTTTTTTGAATTCTTCTAAAGTATCTTCATCTCCACAGTACTGCAAAAAAGTCTTTCTCATTGGTGCTCAGAATTTTCATCAAATTGTCTATATCAATTTTTAAGCTTGACTCACGTAGTATCCGAATTTGTATAAAAACTGAGTATCGGTGCCACATTTCTTAGGTTTATTATCTGTTTCCGGGACAACAATGAATATTGGGTTTACGTCTTCTAAACATTCTATTGTATCACGTTTCTCGAAAGTTTTGACGAAGAGACAATAGCTCAATTCGTAGTGATACTGGATCGGAGCTTTGGCTAGATTATTGTAATGGTCTTGATCTTCCACCGGGCATAGGTATTTTACTTCATCGTTAACGAATTGTCTGAGCATATCGTATGTTTTGATATCTTTGTGTTTAAGTACTTTCATCGGTTCTCTGGGGTTGTCACATGCTGAATGCGAAATATTTTCAGACTACGGACGAGTTTTTAAAAATTATTTTGTAAGTAATTTTAGTACTCACCTTCTCGAGCGAAGGCCAATTTACACGTGGTGAGGATCAGTATGTGTAATATCTTCATTTCGACGAAATCATCACAGATTATATAAACAAATTGATACCGAAATACACGTTTGAAAATTTGCGCGATTCGAATGAAGTCTGTGTATTATGTTGTGACACGTAAATTCGATTCTCATTTTCTCAAAACTAGTGACGTCGTATGAAATTGATGGCTGTTTGGTGTTCATGTGTTCGAAAAATATGAATGTGATATTTTAATGGTGACAGGTCGCAACGATGTACCCATTGTAAAATGGAGTAGGGGAAATTGTAGCAGATTAGCCAGCTAAACTTTTCTTAAATAATGGGTACCTAGACCTACATTTGGTATTTCTGCTTTTATGGCATTACTGGTGTAGGCATTGAACGAGGAAAAATTATTTTCTGCATAGCGAGTCTTAAAATGAACTGTGTTGTGTTGCAAAATTGAGCTGATGAAATGATATTCTGAATACTGATTTGTTGTACGAAAATGGAAAAATTCATTTTTTTTGAATTTATATGCTTCTTTACGCTGTGGAGGTGATATTAAGTAACTTCTAGAGAAAATTTAGCTAATCATATGACGTCATTGACGTCTCTTTTAAAAAAAAAGGTAAATTTTTGTAAATTTTGATTTTTATCAGATTCAAATCGCTCACTTCGTTGCTTGAAATTGAAGCCGTTAGGTAATTTTTTTGGTCAGTCAGAACAAATTATGATGTTTAAAAAAAATCATGGTGGTATGACCAACTGCAGCATGACTTGCACAAATTTTATAAAATTCGAGTTTATTTATCCGAAGGTTCAAGGAGAGGGTCAAAAAATGTTTGGTCTCGATTTAACTTTTTTAATTGATTTTTTCATTACAATGACCAGATTTAATCATTTTTTTAGTTAATTTTTTGGTTGCAAAAATATTTACCTACTTATTTTTCTAACCCAAAAATTTTCGGTACCTAATCAATTTTTTGGTCACAAAAAATTCAATAAATTTTAATCAATTTTTGGATCACTAAACAAAATTTAATCAACTTTTTTCAAGAGTTGTGGAAGTGATCATGTGGTCAACAGCAATGCCATAATTTTTTTCAATTTTATAAAAAAAATGCAAAAATTTTTGTTTTTGTTTTAAAGTAAAAGAGTGAGCAATTTATATTCGCTAGAAGTCGAAAAAGTTCTGAATTTCCGGTCTGCGATTTTTCAATACCTCTGTGAAGGGCAATACATGGTATCCAATTTCAAAGTCATGGGGTCAAGAAAATGTAAGTAAATTGAACTTTTTGTACGGGTGACTGCGGAACTGCGCAAGCACAGGTAGAAAATCCAAGAATGGCAAAAATTGTACTTTTTTCAAAAGTGACATCTTTTTGAGAACCTCTATCTTCATCCCTTTTATGGTGGGGGACCCCAAGTTCTTTGGGTGAGGTTTCCCGCTCAAAGTGAACGGTCTCATTAATTTTTTCAAAATCTGAAGTATGTTTTTTTTTTCAGCCCGCGCTAATAATTTTGTAGGTGCTAAATATGGACGAAGTACTGAAAGATTATCAAATTCTTTCAGTTGTGAGAGGGGGCGGTAGTTAAAATTCTTGATAGCTGATTTTATGTGTTGATTGGAGGGGGGGGGGGGGGTGTAAAATTCAAATTTGCGAACCAATCCAATTTTTTTCAAACTTTCCCGACTGATTTCTTAATATTTTTATGTAGGTACTGATTTTTCCCCAAGTCGCGAAGTTTTTTGATTTTTTTTACTCGTTTTCGTCATTTTTGCGAACTTTTGAAGTTTTTACAACCCATTACTATAAGACCCTTTTTGAGATAAGAAATCTGAATAAATTTTTCATTGGTTAGGTGCTCCAAACAATTTTTTTTTAAACCTACAAGCAATGTCATTGTCGTTGAAAAAACATACGAAATAGTTTATTTGCCTTCAGCGAAGAAAGGGTGGAGTTTTGAAGAAAAATTATAATTTTACATCAATAAAATTTTGTAATTTCAATGTAAAGAATAGGGAGATGGATTCGGCCCGAGCGAAGCGAGGGCGAAAATTTTAGAAAACCTCAAATTGAATGTGCAATAAAATAATGTTTTGGAAAAATAAACTTTAATGAAAAATCGACTGTTTCTACTTTGAAATGATTAAAGCAGAAATATATCATGGCCGAGCGTAGCGAGGCCGAAGCTTTTGAAAAATTGGGTTTTCAAATATCAAAAATAAGTTTTAAGGAGAATAAGAACAATGAAATTAATTGGAATAATTTTAAATAAAAAAGCGAAAAAATCTCTTTTAAATTACAAGTACAACTATAAAATTTTTTTGGTTGACGAGTAAAAATTTTCAAATTGCAAGGTAATTAATAATTTTTTTTCCAAAAAGCATTTATTACAACGGTTTAATAATTATTCGCTGGGAAAATGATAAATTTTCAGTTGGAAAAGGTTGGGAAAATGACTAATTTTCCCAACTAAAAAGTAAAAATTTTGTTGATTTCCGACTGTTAAAATAGGTAACCATTTTATTTATTCATTTTTCATTAAAAAAATAAATACTAATCGTCCCAACTGACATTTTTACTCGTCACTTGGGAGAACGACCAATTTTGAGTTGGAAAAATAACCATTTTTGAGTTGTGAAAATTACCAATTTTGAATTGGGAAAATTACCAATTTTGAGTTGGGAAATTTACCATTTTCGAGTTGGGAAATTTACCATTTTCGAGTTGGGAAAATTACCATTTTCGAGTTGGGAAAATTACCAATTTTGAGTTGGAACAAGTGAAAATTTTGTTGATTTCCAACTTTTGAAATAACTATTTTATTTATTATTTTTCATCAAAAAAATTAATCCCAACTGTCCAATTTTCCCAACTGATGTGTTGAAATGTTCAATTTTCCCAACTCACAAGTAAAAAATTTCCAATTATCAAAAATTGATTGAACTGACGATCTTTTCTATCTAATAGATTCATCGCAATATCCATATTCTATGGAAGTAATCCAGCTGAAAATGACTACTTTTATAATTAATTTTTGGAACCGTTTCTCTCTCGCATCGTATGTTCGACTCGGACATAATAATGTGTAATTAGGTCAGAGAAACTCACAAATTAAAAATTTTAATTTTATTATTCGACAAACATTATAAAATTTTCTAATCATCGTGATATGTTGCCATGGAATCGATATCGAAATTTTCTCGAATATCGAATTTCTTTGTTGGAAACATTGCGGTAGCTTTTTCAGTAGTAATTGGACAACAATAAGCGTACTTTAGATTATATTTACTAATTTGACTTTGAATATGTTTATCTTGCGTCCATGATGTGAAATTACAGTCGATCACCTTTTCGCATTTTTTTCTTACAACTAAGCTTTCTGGAGTATTGTGAATGTAAATAATTACGCCTTGGCTTTGAACCGGGTCGTACACGAATTTGTACCAAATATTTGATTCGAATGGTTGAACTGTGAACCAATTCTTGAACTCGGTCAACAACGAAATTATGGTTTCGATTTTTGTAAAAATGAATACTTTTTCCTTTGGCCCATTTCTTGGTGTTTTGAGGGATGCTTTTATGGCAGCTCTTTTTATACCTTCGTCTATGGCGGTCATTAGTGGTATAAAAATATGATTTAATGGTGCTCGGTTGATGTAATGATTGGTGGCTTTCTTGCCTAATCGTACTGCGAAGTGATCGGCCGGTACCAGTGGATGAGGTTTTACTGTATTACCAGTATATTTACCTCTCTGCAAACATTTGATAACGATTTTTTTTTAATGAAAATTTTTTGACGAAATATGAATATTTGAGTTTTCGTACTATTTCGGCTTTTGCGTATCTATATTCCAAGTTTGGGAAAAATTTCTCGTCCATGAAAAATGGATCTTTTCTGATCTTTGTCTCACAGTAGTGCTGTACTTTGGAAGGATCTTGAAATAGTTGCGGTGTCTCTATTGAATGCTGTGTCCATGCTGGTGTATTGTTATTCATGTCCAAACAAACGTTGTACATTACGGTAATTCTAGATTTACGTATTTCTATATCGTACGGTGTGTTCTGAAAAAGATTTTTTCATCCGAAACGGAACGTTAAATCTTTAGTTCAATTTTTTTTTTTTTGGGGGGGGGGGATTTATAAATACGTACCTTTGGTGGGTCGAATTTGCGGAATCTTTCTAATACAATCTCATCTCCGCAGTACTGTCAAAAAAATACATACTCATTGTTGGAATAAATGTTTTATAAACTGTGGAAAGAAATTAACTCGAAATTACTTACATAGTATCCAAAGTAATGAAGAAACTGATTTCCATCCGAACTACAAGGTATTGGTTCGTGTTCCTTATCTTCGTACTTACGAAATACCGGTCTCACCTCGTACTGACATGAGTTTTCATTGTCTTGTGTTAACATATCTTCCCACAAACAATATTCCATTTCGTAATTCTGCTCTGATAATTCTTCTAGTTTGCGTTTGTCTTCATTGGCTTTTACTGGGCATACGAATTTTCCCTCGTTTGTGTCCGCGAATGGCATGTACAGTGGTTCGTTAGGATTTCCACACGCTATTCAATAAATTGAGGATTTCTTAGCAAATAATTTTTCAGGTAAAAGAATTGATATGTTAATATTTTACTTTGCGAAGCATGCGATATTTTCAGCGAGATGGATAAAATCATCAAAAAATACGTCAGCATTTCGATACTTTTTTTTTATACAGCGTGAAATGCAAGGATATTGGCAATTGTGAATTTTTCGAATGTTTCAACACAGACCTAATGAAATTTTTCCTCGTTTTTGACCTTACCTACTTGCATTTGGGTGTAATTTATTTTTATAAAATTTAGTATGTTGTTCATTGTCGGTGTCATCAGTCGTTTTACGAATATGTCATTTAATGTTTCGCTGTGACAAAATATCGTACAATTTATCACCTTGAATTTCACTTTTTTGATGTTGCCAGTCATTAAAAATTTCAATTTTTTACTTTTTCGAATATATCTCGAAAATGAAATTTCGAATTTAAAATTCAATGCTTAGAAAAATTATGAAAACTAACAAAACTGAGGGAGAATTCCCTCAATAGTCGAAAATGGCTTTATAAAATCTTGAAAATGGTCATTTTTGCTTTTCAAATGTAGTTTTTCGAAAAAATTTACTCTTCATTTGCACTGAATATTTTAGAATTTTGGAAAATTCCTTTAAAAATCATGTAATTTTGGATTTTCCATTGCACCGACCAAGTTTTTTCTATTTAAAAAATATTTTTATCCCTTTTCAAAAAATTCAAAACGAAATAATTTTAGCATAAAAAAATTTAACGTTCCCTCTCTAAAATTGTTGTCTGGATCTGCGTCTGAAATTTTGGCAAGCACTTGTTTTTTGAAAAAAAAAAGATGAAATATTACTTTTTTGAATTTCTTGTTCTGGGCATCGTGAAACATTAGAAACAGGATATTGTAGGCTGACTTCCAAACTGAAATGATAAATTTTTAGATAATCTTTAGTTCAACAAAGAAGTCCTAAAGTAATGAATCTTAAAAGCTGATTTATTTGTAAAAAAGTAGTCTATGTGGTCGTTGATCATACTTCTAATAAATATGTGAAACAAAAGTCATAATAATAAAATGAATTCATCTTTCTCCAATCTGACAGAACTTACCTATTCGTATTTTGAATGGTTTTTTGCCGGAAATAGGAGTCGACTCCGGAGTCAAGCCGGAGTCAGGGAGTCAAGGTCAAAGATTAACTCCGGAGTCAAGCCAGAGTCAGGGAGTCAAGGTCAAAGATCAACTCCAGAGTCAGGAGTCAAGGTAACAGAATGACTCCGGAGACAAGATGGACTCAGGAGTCGAGGTCTGAAAGTGACTCCGGAGTCAAGGTGGAGTCAAGAGTCGAGGTATGAAAGTGACTTCGGAGTCAAGGTGGAGTCAGGAGTCGACTTTTCCCCTTGACTCTGGGAGTTAGGTGGAGTCAGAAGTAAACTTTTCGGCTGATTTCTATTTCCTGATCCAAAATCGGAGTCAAACTGACTCCAAGTTGACTCCGACTCCGGCTTGACTCCGGAATCAAGCCGGAGCCAGGGAGTCAGGGAGTCAGGGCAAAGATTGACTCCGGAGTCAAGTCGGGGTCAGGAGTTAATGTCACAGATTGATTCCGGAGTCAAATTGGAGTCGGGAGTCAAGGTGTGAGTTCGAATTCGGAGTCAGGGTGGAGTCGGGAGTCAGAGTGTGAGCTAGACTCCGGAGTCAAGGCGGAGTCAGGAGTCAACTTTTTGGCTGACTCCTAAGTCCCTGGTTTTTTGCTTCAAGGAAAACATTCACCGATTCCGTTTTTGGGCTGATAAAACAAATGTGCCTTCTGGTGGAAACTAATTTTTGTTGATTCAATTTTTCAACGCCTCGTCCAAATTTTTTTTCGAATTCATATTTTTAAAATAAAATTCAAGTTCAACTTCAAACTTTTTTCAACTCAATGTTTTAAATTTTTTCAAGTTCAGAATTACAAATTTTCTCCGAATTATTTTCAACTTCACACCCAAATTGTTTTAAATTTTAAATTTTCTCAACAATTTTTCCATAAAAATTTTTTCCAAGTTTGTTTTTTTCAGATTTTTTTCAATGGCACGTGTGGAAATGAATTAAAAAACTTGGTGAGATCATCGAATTTCTGGTATAGTTTGCATTTTTAGTGATTTAATTCCCCTATCTAGGAAAATCCTTTGGATGTGGACAGAAACATCTAATTTTTTATTTTTTATTTCTGCAAAAAAAAATCAAAATTGTTTTAGCTTTTTGTGAGATGGATTTTTAGGAAAATATATTGGAAAAAAGTTCTAGACAAGTCATGCAAAAGTTCTACGTTTCGATTTGGAAATTTTATTAAATACCATCCAGACTTATGTTACCTATTGGAGTGAACAAATTTACCAATTTCCAAATTCTTTATTGTGTACAAAGAATTCATTAGTTTCATTTTATGGTACGCGATTGTCTAATGTAATGCCATAGAGTTGATGTCGAAAAAATCTTCAATTTTAAAATTCTTGGCTGGGGCTGCAAACTCTTTCTTGGCTTCTTCGCTAGTAATTGGACAGCAATAAGCATATTTCAACTCTTCCTCAGTAATTCCACTTTGAATATGTTCATCTGTAGTCCATTGTTTGAAATTACAGTTTACCTCACCCCCGCATTTTCTTACAACTGATTTTCCCGGGGTGTTGTGAACGTAAATAATAACGCCTTGGCTTTGAAGCGGATCGTATACAAATTTGTACCAAATATTTGGTTCGAATGGTTCGACTTTGAACCATTTCTTGAACCTGGTCATCATCGTTTGCGCGGTTTTGGTTTTCGTGTATATGAGTACATTATCGGTTGGCCCTTTTCGTGGTAATTCGAGAGATGCTTTGATGGCTGCTTTTTTTATACCTTGATCTATAGCGGTCATCAGTGGTACTAGTTTATCCCAAAGAGGTCGTCGGTTGATGTAATGATTGGTGGCTTTCTTGCCCAATCTTAAAGCGAAGTGATCCGGTGGTACAAGAGGTTGAGGTAGAAATACGTCAGAGGATGTACCTTTCTGTAAATTTTCAAAATTTGTAATCAATTTGTGTGTTTTTTTAAATGGGAAATTAGACACCAGGTTTCATACCATTCCTGCTGATTCGTATTTGTTTTCCAAAGGGTACCCCCGGTTAAGATAGGTGAATCGGCCTAAGAGCTACTTTTTGAAACTAACCATCAGACATTATTAAGGACCCCAAAAAATAATTTTAGGCCGTATTTTCAACCTCCCACCTCACTCCCCTTCACCCCCACCCCCCAAAATGTTGAATTTTCGTCAAAAAATCCTATCTCGGAACCTAATGAACCAAAAATTCTGAAATTTATGTGGTGTATACGGGGAGTGGTGACCAACTTTTGAGAATTTTTTCAGATTTTTTTTGCACCGCCTTCTAGCCAAAATCCCACTTTGAAAACTTAAAATCGCTCTAATTTTAAAACTAAAAGACATACATTTTTTCTTTTTGGCACAAATATAGTCCTACATTGGTACAATATAATGATATTTTTTTCAAATTTTTAGCGTTGGGAGAACAGACGAAAAAATGCGGTTTTCTATTCAAAAATGCTCATTTCATCATTCACGCAACCAAAAAATTTTGAAAATATTTTTATGGTATGAATGAGGAAAGGTAACAAATTTTTGAGAATTTTTTATGAATTTTTTTGCAATGCATTCCAGCCAAACCCCCACCCTCAAACTTTTAAAATTTCTCCAATTCCAAAACTATAAGGCAAAAATTCGTTCTACTTATTGAAACTAACCACCACACATAATTAAGGACTCCCAAAAAAATTTTAGGATGCATATTCCACCTCCCATCTCACTCCGTTTCACCCCCATCCTCCCAATATTTAGTTTTGTCAAAAAATCCCATTTTGGTACTTTAATGAACCAAAATTTTGAAATTCATTGGTATTGTATATAGAGAATGATAATTGGTTACCAACTTTGAAAATTTTTCAGATTTTCCTGCACCTTGTTGTAGTCAAACCCCCACTCAATAAATTTAAAGTCGTTGAAATTTATATGGTAAGGTATGAACAGTGTGAGGAACAAATTTTTGAGAATTTTTGAGAATTTTTTTTGCAATGTAATCTAGTCCAAAACCCACCCTTCAACTACTAAACAGAAAGAATAATTATATAGGTATCTTTTAGTTTTGAAACTGGAACAATCCTAAGTTTGAGGGTGGGTTTTGGCTAGAATGCACTGCAAAAAAAATCGATTTTTTTTTTAAATTGTAGTTTGTATGAATGACGAAATGGGTATTTTTGAATAGGAACAAGTATTTTTTCGCCTTTTCTTCCCAAGCTACGATTCTGAAAAAATTAACAGTAGGTATATTTGACCGTGTCGGGAAAAATCGACCTTACATGCGAAAACAAGTTTTCAAAATACGAACTTTTAAAATTAGCGATGCGATACGGCCAGGAAGTGTTTCTTCGCTTGTATAGCCTATCAACTACCTATATTTTTCTGCTGAAATAAGCTACAAATTACCCTAAACAGTTAAACACCATTCCTAGCTACCTACTACCTAGCTACCTACCTACGAGCTCTCAGTTATAGTACATATAACTACGGATTTAGTTGATTTACGATATGATTTTTAAATATTTCTTGTATTTTTTTGTTTGATTTTTTTCATAGTCAACTTCACATTCTTGCTCATTATAAATTTATTTCAAACTTTGGGACTTCGGGTGGATTTATACTCAATTTCGAGGCATCAGAGTATAAAATTCTGGAAACAAGTGAAAATTGAAATTTTGACAACTGAAGTCGGGTCTGCCTGCCACGGCCACATATTGTACCAAAGAAGGACCATATTTGCACCAAAAAGAAAAAATGTATTCTCTCTCATTCTGAATCAGTGAAAAGTCACGGATAAACAGTCAGAATTGCAGCACAGGAAAAATCAGCGAAATTCACTGGTTTTTCAGTTAATTTTCACTGATTTTCCAGCAAATTTTATGAATTTCACTGATTTGCCAGTGAATTTTCACTGATTTTCCAGTAAATTTCATGAATTTCACTGATTTGTCAGTGAATTATCACTGATTTTCTCCTGTGCTGCAATTCTGACGATTTCTCAGTGATTTTCGATAATTTTCACTGATCTATAAATGAGAGGGTATCTTTTACTTTTAAAAGTAGAGCAATTTTAAAGTTTCCAAGTGGGTGTTTGGCTAAAACGCGGTGCAAAAAATCTAAAAAAGTTCTCAATGTTGATTATCATTCCGCATGTACAAAAAAAATGAATTTAAAAATTTTGGTTCATTAAAGTACCAAAATGGGATTTTTTGACAAAACTAAATATTGAGAGGATGGGGGTGAAACGGAGTGAGATGGGAGGTGGAATATGCATCCTAAAAATTTTTTGGAGTCCTTAATTATGTGTGGTGGTTAGTTTCAATAAGTAGAACGAATTTTTGCCTTATAGTTTTGGAATTGGAGAAATTTTAAAAGTTTGAGGGTGGGGGTTTGGCTGGAATGCATTGCAAAAAAATTCATAAAAAATTCTCAAAAATTTGCTACCTTTCCTCATTCATACCATAAAAATATTTTCAAAATTTTTTGGTTGCGTGAATGATGAAATGAGCATTTTTGAATAGAAAACCGCATTTTTTCGTCTGTTCTCCCAACGCTAAAAATTTGAAAAAAATATCATTATATTGTACCAATGTAGGACTATATTTGTGCCAAAAAGAAAAAATGTATGTCTTTTAGTTTTAAAATTAGAGCGATTTTAAGTTTTCAAAGTGGGATTTTGGCTAGAAGGCGGTGCAAAAAAAATCTGAAAAAATTCTCAAAAGTTGGTCACCACTCCCCGTATACACCACATAAATTTCAGAATTTTTGGTTCATTAGGTTCCGAGATAGGATTTTTTGACGAAAATTCAACATTTTGGGGGGTGGGGGTGAAGGGGAGTGAGGTGGGAGGTTGAAAATACGGCCTAAAATTATTTTTTGGGGTCCTTAATAATGTCTGATGGTTAGTTTCAAAAAGTAGCTCTTAGGCCGATTCACCTATCTTAACCGGGGGTACCCTTTGGAAAAAAATCTTCATCTGTGAAAAATGGGTCTTTTCTAATCGTTGTCTCACAGTAGGGTTGTACTTTTGAAGGATCTTGAAACAGTTGCGGTGTCTCTATTGCATGCTCTGTCCATACTGGAGTGTTGTTATTCACGTCAAAACAAACGTTGTACATTGCGATTATCCTTGATTTACGTATTTCTATACTGTATGGTGTGTCCTGAAAAACATTTTTTCAATCGGAGCAGAATGTTAAATTAAATGTCGAATTGAAATTTTTTTGTACATTTATTAGATACCTTTGGTGGGTCAAATTGGCGAAATCTTTCTAATACAATCTCATCTCCGCAGTACTGTCAAAAAAAATACTAATTGTTTGCATTTATGTTTTGTAAATAATAAAAAGAAATTGTTTCGAATCACTTACGTAGTATCCAAAGTAATGTAGAAATTGATTTCTATCCAAACTACAACGTATGGGCTTGTTTTCCTTATTTTCATACTTACGAAATATCGGTTTCACCTCGTATTGACATGAGTTTTCATTGTCTTGTGTTAACATATCTTCCCACAAACAATATCCCATTTCGTAATTTTGCTCTGATAATTCTTCTAGTTTGCGTTTGTCTTCATCAGCTTTCACTGGGCATACTAATTTTCCCTCTTTTGTGTCCCCAAATGGCACGTACAGTGGTTCGTTAGGATTTCCACACGCTTTTGAAACAGTTAGAAAATTTTTTTACCAGAGAATTTTTCAGTGATAGTATTAAAATGGCAATATTTTACCTTGCGAAGCATAAGAAAATTTCAGCGAGATGGATAAAATCATCAAAAAATATGTCAACATTTTGACACGATCTCTTTGTACCGCATGGAATGAAAGGATGGTAGGTAATTGTAAATTTTTCGACTGTTTCAAAGGAAGACCTAATGGATTTTTTGTTCGTTTTTGATCTTAAATTCTGGTGGAATTCATTTTTATAAATTTTAGTGTGTTGTTTATCGTCGGCATCGTCGGTGGTCTTACAAATACATAATATGTAATTTAACATTTCGCCGTGACATAATAACGTTCAATAAAATTTATCACCTTAAATTTAGAATTTCTTTGATGTTCCAAAGTCGTTGAAAATTTCATTTTTTGACTTTTTTGAAAACAACTAGAAGGTGATATTCTGAATTGAAAAGTCATTTCTTTGAAAAATTATGAAAACTAAGGCGAACTTTCCTCAACCGTTGAAAATGGCTTTGTAGAATCCCAAAAAATTGTTATTTTTTGCTTTTCAACTGTAATTGTTTGAAAAAATTTACTCTTCAATAGCATAAAATATTTTCATATGTTGGAAAATTCTTCCAAGAATGATGTAATTTTTGATTTTCTATCGTACGAACCTATAGTCCAAGAGCCGAACCTACCGAAAATGGGCCGAAACAATTGAAAGCTGGGACCTGTCCCAAAAGTTAGAGTATGACCCCCTATTTTGAAAACCACCAGTCTGCCGATCCGCAGCTGCTGCTTTTAAGCACAGCGAAAGCTCGAAAGTTCACAATTTTCATGAACTTTCGGCCGAAAACATTGATGGTCGAAATTGGTGTCAAATTACAGGATTTTTTGCACTGAATCCGAATATGTAGGTCTTCCGGCCCCTAAGTGCTGCCTAAGCCCCGGCAGACTGGGTAAAAGGGGAAGAAAATTCGAAAAAATTCACAGATTATTGGTAAAATTCTCTTGAAAGTCGCAAAATTGAGTTGAAAGAGGTTTATGAGTGGTTCGAAGCAATATTCAAGAATAGGGATGACTTTTCAACTTCAGAATTTCACAAAATTTTCACATGGGGGGGAGAGGCGTAGGGGAGCATCAACAAACTCAGAATATGGACATGTGATACATCAAAATATACGTTTTCTAGGTCGCAGAACTCGATTATGACGAGACGATTTTTTTCATGAGGGGGGGGGGGGTACCCCTTCTCATGAAACATAGACAAATTCATAAATTTTCATTTAAAAACCCAAAATTTCGCGAATCACTTGATTTTATTATTATTTTGTTTGTTTCTCATTTTTTTATTTCACCATTCCCTTCTTTTTTATGTCTATTCCAATTTCTATTTCCTTTACCTACATAATTTTTTCAAATTTTATTTTTCATTTTTTCATTTAACTCATGTCGCCCTCATTCTCTTTACCATGGTTTTTCCAATTTCATTATAATGAACGTGTTTAATTACGTTCTTGAATCAAAATTTGTGAATTTGTCTATGTTTCATGAGGAGTGGTACCCCCCCCCCCCTCCCATGAAAAAATCGTCATAATCGAGTTCTGCGACCTAGAAAACGTATATGTTGATGTATCACATGCCCATATTCTGAGTTTGTTGATGCTCCCATACGCTCCCCACCCCCCTGAATGTGGAAATTTTGTGAAATTCTGAAGTTGAAAAGTCATCCCTATTCTTGAATATTGCTTAGAACCACTCATGAACCTCTTTCAACTCAATTTTGCAACTTGCATGAGAATTTTACCAAAATTCTGTGAATTTTTTCGAATTTTCTCCCCCTTTTACCCAGTCTGCCGGGGCTTAGGCAGCACTTAGGGGCGGGCAGACCTACATATTCGGATTCAGTGCAAAAAATCCTGTAATTTGACACCAATTTCGACCATCAATGTTTTCGGCCGAAAGTTCATGAAAATTGTGAACTTTCGAGCTTTCGCTTTGCTTAAAAGCAGCAGCTGCGGATCGGCAGACTGGTGATTTTCAAAATAGGGGATCATACTCCAACTTTTGGGACAGGTCCCCGCTTTCAATTGTTTCGGCCCATTTTCGGTAGGTTCGGCGCTTGGACTACTAGCTTTTTTCCATTTTAAAACGTATTTTTATCCATCCTTGGAAAATTTCAAAATAAAGTAATTTTAGTATTAAAGAAATCTTGTTCCCTCTATAAAATGGTGTTGGATATGCGCCTGGTTGCAGCTACTTAGAATTTCGTCGAGGGCTTTTCTTTTGAAAAAAAATTAAATTATTCTACTTCTTGTTTGAATTTTGGGTTTTCGGTATCGTGAAACATTAGAAACAGGATATTGCAATAATATTACTTCTACTAAAGGAGGTATCTCAACTCAAAGTAAAATTTTGAGCCCAAACAAAAAAAATCGAAATTACACCACAACAGGACCCCGTATCCAAAATTTCAGGTGCTGAAGTTCATTTCCCGATTTTTGGCGAATTTTTGAAATTTGAAAATTACCTCCGCCCTGGGAAATATGAAAATATGATCCAATCAACGAAAAAAGCTTAAATTTGGTATATACCCTATTTTTGACCTCCTGAATCGAATGGAAGCGGTTTCGAGACGTTTCGGAGCCACCAGAAAATTTTGGAATTTTCCAGCGCTGGAAAAAAACCCATAAAAATGGCCCATATGCACTTCAGCACCTATAATCGCGGATTATTGATATTGGTGACTTATTTGATCGATTAAACCACAATTTTTCAAAATTCGTAACTTTTGAGTTCAAATTCACATAAAAAATTTAAAAATTCACCTAATGCGCATACATCGAGGTAAAAAGTTAAAACTTGGTAGATACCCTATTTTCGACCTCCCGAATCGATGGAAGTGGTTTCGAGACGTTTTGGAGCTACCAGAAAATTTTGAAATTTCCCAGCACATAAAATAATTTTTCCCCCAAAAATACGAATTTGAACTCGAAGTTACGAATTTTGGAAAATTGTGTTTTAATCGATCAAATAAGTCACCAATATTGATACTCTGCGATTTTAGGTGCTGAAGCCCATATGGGCCATTTTTATAGGTTTTCTCCAGCGCTGGAAAATTCCAAAAATTTCTGGTGGCTCCGAAACGTCTCGAACCCGATTTCTATTGATTCGAGAGGTCAAAAATAGGGTATATGCCAAATTTCAGTTTTTTTCGTTTATTAGATCAAATTTTTATATGTATTTCCCAGGGTGGAGGTAATTTTCAAATTTCAAAAATTCGCCAAAAATCGAGAAATGAACTTCAGCACCTGAAGTTTTGGATACGGGGTCCTATTAGGGTGTACTTTCGTGTTTTTTTGTTTGGGCTCAGAATTTTATTTTGAGTTGGGATACCTCTCCCTTGTAAGTTGAATTGAGAAATTTTCCGATATTCTTTACTTCAACAAGGAAGTTATCAAGTAAACCACAAAAATGGAAAAGAACAGGATGAGTGGGGGGAGGGGGGGGGGGTGAATTCGTCAAATGCTTGGTAAGATCATCGTATTTCTGGCTTATAGTTGGCATTTTTAATGATTTAATTCTCCTTTCTTGGGAAATCCTTCCGATTTGTCCCAAGTTACTGAGAAATTATTTCCTGCATCCAGACTTCAAGCTATAAGAGCATTTTTTCATTCCCATAATATTTTCAAGTTGAGTGTTATCTTGCCCTTTGAAGTTTATTTTTCGACATCCAATTGACTTTTTAAAAATTGTATAAATTCTAATTTTTGATTTTTAATTTCTGTAAGAACACAACAAAATTGTTTAAATTTTTTTCTAAATGAAAGATGAATTTTTTAGGAAGATTTTAGGCCGAAAAAAGTCTCGGACAAGTCATGCGAAAGTTCTATATTTCGATTTGGAAATTTTATTAAACACCATCCAGATTTATGATATTGGGCCAAAGAAATTTGTCTACTTCAAAATTATTTATTTCATACAAACAATTCATCGGTTCAATTTTATGGTACGCGGTTGGCTAATGTGATGCCATAGAGTTGATGTCGAAAAAATCTTCAATATCGAAATCTTTGGCTGTAGCTGCAAACTCTTTCTTGGCTTCTTCCGTAGTAATTGGACAACAATAAGCGTATTTCAACTCTTCCTCCGTAATTTGACTTTGAATTTGTACATCTGTAGTCCATCGTTTAAAATTACAATATATCTCTGGGTCACATTTTTTTGCAACTGATTTTCCCGGGGTATTGTGAACGTAAATAATAACTCCTTGGCTTTGGAGCGGATCGTATACGAATTTGTACCAAATATTAGGTTCGAATGTTTCGATTTTGAACCATTTCTTGAACCTGGTTAGCATTGTATGGGCGGTTTTGGTTTTTGTGTAAATGAGTACGTCGTCGGCTGGCCCGTTTCGTTGTATTTCGAGAGATGCTTTGATGGCTGCTTTTTTTATACCTTGGTCTATGGCGGTCATCAGTGGTACTAGTTTATCCCAAAGAGGTCGTCGGTTGATGTAATGATTGGTGGTTTTCTTGCCTAATCTCAAAGCGAAGTGATCCGGTGGTACAAGAGGTTGAGGTAAAAATACATCGGAGAACATACCTTTCTGAAAATATTTGTAATTTTTAGCCATTTTTTTTAAAATGAGTAATCAGACATGAAGTGTCGTACCTTTGCTGCTGATTCGTATTTCTTTTCCAAATTTGGAAAAAAATTCTCATCAATGAAAAATGGATCTTTGCGGATTTCTGTCTCGCAGTAGTGTTGTTCATTTGATGGATCTTGAAGTAATTGCGGTATCTCGATTGAATGCTGTGTCCATACTGCTTTATTTTTGATTACGTCGAAACAAACGTTGTACATCGGGATTATTCTCGATCGAGGCATTTCTATTTCAAATGATTTATCCTGAAAAATATTTTTTCAATTGAAAAAAATGAAGGGCGGATCGATTTTCTTTATTTTGGAAATTTTCACGCACTTTTGGAATGTCTTTCTTATGTAGTTTGTCTATTTCAGTTGTGTCACCGCAGTACTGCGAAAAATACACTCATCGTTTGTATAATTATACTTCATGTGGTGTAGAAAAAATGAACGTAAGTGACTTACGTAATATCCAAAATAATGCCAGAACTGATTTTCATTCGAACTACAGGGTTCACGCTGGTTTTTTGTATTCTCGTATATACGAAATACCGGGTTCACTTCATCTTGGCACAATTTTCCGTTATTTGGGGGTAACAAATTACTCCACAAACAAAATTCCATCTCGTAATGGTACTTTGATAGAGCATCTAGTTTGAATTTCTCTTCATCGGTGCTTGCTGGGCATACGAATTTTTCCTCTTGTGTGTCGACAAATTGCAGGAATAGTGCCTCGTTAGGATTTCCACACGCTGCGTCTGTTCAAAAAGATGAAAATTTTTGTGAACGAAGAATTTAGAAATCTATAAAAAAGATATCAAATTTTGAATATTTTACCTGGCGAAACGTAGGAAAATTTCACCGAGATGGATAAAATCATTAGAAAATACGTCAACATTTTGACACGGTTTTTGTGTAATGTGTCTACGTGATGGAGGCATATGCTGATGGTGAACTTTTTAACTGTTTTAACAGTCAGTAATGAGGGGTTTTCTCATTTTTTATGATACATTTCGGTATAATTCATTTCCATAAAATCGCGTAATTCATTATCGGTGTCGTCAGTAATTTTTTCAAGCGTGTAGTTGGAAAACTTCACAGTGACGAAATAAAGTCAAATTTATTTGATAGTTGAAGTACGAATTTGTTGAAAATATCGTATTACAGTACTCGCCGCTTATTATAATTGCGCTTAATGGCATAGAAAGTGCCTGGGACGGAACGGTTCTATCTTTTTACATGTAAAGTATGCCGCTTAATGTGATGACTGAGCATGAATGAATTCGGTTAATGTCATAAAATATTCTTCAAAAAACATCAAAATAGGTGATTTTTTCGATATTTCATTCAATTTTGGTCACATTTTGAGTAATCTTGATGCAATTTTCACATTTTTCAAAATATTTTGTCATTATTTTTATATTTTTCAATAGTTTTTGACATTCTTGTACAATTTTCATCAAAATTCGAAAAAAATTTCTTAATCATTCAAGAGGTGTAGTTGAGAGGTGGATATTCTTAACAAAAATTCACTTTTTTAAATCATTATTTGCACTTTTAATGAAATTACGTTTTTTGAATTCTTCTCCTATTGTCATAATTCGCTTAATAGCATAAAAAAGACTCCGTCCCAAAGCGATTATAATAAGCGGCAAGTACTGTATTTATGGTTTGTGCTGTTGTGTGAAAATCGAATTTTTAAATTCATTACTTTCTTGGTAAAAATCTTGATTGTTTTCGTTTGTGTTTTGAGATTTAATTTCAAATCTGATTTAATATTTATTCAATTTGGAAACGGGACGTTGAAAACTTGATATTTTTCAAGATTCATTGTAAATACACGTTTTTTGGGGTAGTAGAACTTGATTTTGGTGATTATTTTTTAAAAGATGCTGGTAGGCTTTGCCATTGAGAAGAAAGGGAATGAGAAAATTGAAATTCGTGTACGTTTTCGAAATCGTAAATCAATTTTTTTCTGCTGTATGTAGGCTAGGTATCCTCTATGGCATATTGTTTTGTTTAAAAACCAAAAATAGTGAAATTCAAACTCATGTCATGCTTTTTTCGAATTGTGAGCGCTTTTTTGAAAAAAAAGAATCACAAAAATTAGCTCAAAAAATTCGAAATCTTAATCATTTTTCATTTTTTGCCAAGTATGAGAAAAAGTTAATTTCAAAGTTTAGGAAAAAATTTCGAAAAAACGAACTTTGTCTTACGCTGCTCTTGCCTTTTTAATTATTTGACTCAACTTCTGCTGTACGTAATTATGAATTATGTTATTTTATTTCCAATTCTCGTTTTGAAGATGCCTTCCTGTTTTCTAGTGCTTGAAAATCCTAGCCTGATACATCACAAATTTGACGGTGAAGGTAAGAGGTAAAAAAAACTGAAATTTTATCGTATATTTTTGCGGAATAGGCACGTCAATAGTAGGTACATAATTCTGTTTTCAAGGTCATAAAATACAGACTAGAAATTTTTCAACCGACTCCTAGTGTTGAAATATATCTAGGTATGTTCGAAATTCGATTTTAAAACAATTATATGGCCACTTTGAAGAGTTGTTTTCCAAAACAACCTTAATAAATATTTTTAAAAAAAACGTATATGAGAAAGAGGTGGATGTGAATTTTTTCCTTTCTTTTTTCTTCACACAAGAAGATAAAGTTGAAATTTCTGGCATGAGAAAGCCAAATTTTTGGTTTGGAACTTCTATTGAAATTTATTATTTAATAAAATGTACGTTTTGAGCCTTCAAAAAAGGTGGGAATGAGCTGGGAAGCTGAAATTTGGACATGTTAGAAACAATATCGATATTCATCAGTGGTAAAAATTTAAGAAATTTTTTCACTCTGGGCCGTTTAAGAGCCCTTGTTAAAAAAGACCCTCCTCCAGTTTTAGGGGGCGGGGGTCGAAAATGACAAAAAGCATCTTAGGGGCTTATATTAACTCTGCGTGAAATATTTCAGCCTCCATGATCATTTGGTATGAGCTGTGGGCGCGTCAATGTCAAAAAAATGGCGGAAAAATTCAAATTTTGGACCTCAAAATTAGTGGAGATGGCTTCGTAAGATGAAATTGAGAATGGTAGTGGCAATATTGATGCTCATCCGGTGGAAATTCCAGAATTTATTTTACTTTGGGCCGCTCTTATGGACCCTACAAAGTAGGACCAATCACAGTTCTTGAGATGAATCCCACAAATTTTTGTGGTACGAATCCCAGAAATTGTGTAATATGAGACGGGGTCAGATTTTGAAAAAAATGGAGGTGGCGGGGTCAAAATTCTATGAAGAAATGAAGTACCTAGGTAACCTGTTATTTCAGCGGAGCTAAAGTAATTGGTGTATTTTCAGTAGAAAAATAATGTATACCTACAGATTTGAGCGAAAAAAAATTGAAAAATGGCGAGATTTAAGGATTTTTTAGTCAAAATTACTGATTTTTTCTGATAAGTGGGAGATTGACTGTGAAATTAGTCATTTTTGACTGAAAAATTAGTGAAAAATTACTAATTTTCAATGAAAATAATTTTACTAATTAAATAAAACAGAATTTTTGCAAATTCAATTTATTCAAATGTAAGGCAGTATTCACAAGCTTTGGAAATAAGAAATAAGAAATAAGAAATAAGAAATAAGAAATAAGAACTTTACTCTAATTACGTCCAATCAGAATTAACTGTTTCAAACATAGCCAAATATTTTTCACAAAGTCGCTATTCTCATTGGTTAAAAAAAATGAGGTAATTACGGTAAAATTCTTATTTCTTATTTTCGATGCTTGTGAATAGACCCTAAAGAGTGGTATGTTTATTTAAGAAACAGGGGTGCGTTCACTTTGGAAAAAAATAAGGTTGGCGTTTTAGTTAAATAAGGTATAAACAAAGCGTTAGCCAATCAGATTTTTTCGTTCCGGACAGATTTTGATCGATCATTTTTCCATCTTATGAAAATTATATGGCTATTTCATGATGAATCAAATGGAATTAAAATGTGCTAACCAGCGATTTTTGAATTTTATGAACGATTTTGCACACCAGCTCTTTGTTTATACCTTATTGGACTAACGCCAACCTTATTTTTTTCCAAATTGAACGCATCCCTGTTATTAAAATACTATTCCCGAGCGAAGCGAGGGCGAAATTTTTTTAAAAAATCATACTCTTCTTTGACATTTTTATGATGAATAATCTCCTTGCCAAGCTTGGAGGGAGCCCCCTGAGCCTCCCTCCCCTTGGGTCTGCCCTTGCATCGCGTAGCGTGGAAAAAATGTTTTAAAAAAGCTCAGAACAACTGTGAAAAGTCAGAGAAAATCCGAAAGTCATTTCTGGAAAATGTTAATAACCATGTAAAGGTACATTTATCGTTATTGTTCTTTGAAATCTTGGAACTTACGTTTCAATATGAAGGAAATTTTTTTGAAAAACTGAAAAATATTACAGAAAAACTTTTTTGTGGGGTCCATTATGCCTGCAAGTTGGAAAAAATTCATATTTTATTTTCTTGTATTTGATAAAAATATAATAAGAGTACATAAAATATCGACATATTTTACATAAATCATGTAAAAAGTACATAATTTATTACATTTATGAAAAATAGATGTACTTAGGTATAGTTTTAAAAGTCTAGTATAGGTATACTTAATCTCATATGTACAATATTATTACGTATAATTAGGTATAATAAGTGAAAAATTGTCGGAAACTAGTTACGTGATACATAATTTATTATTACAAAATATTGAGGCATTCTTAATTTCAGGGTGTAATAAATGAATCTATATCCAAATACTCCACCATTTGTAATGAATTATGGGGAAATAATAGCTCTACTTGCGGAGTCGTGACTATGCAGCAGTATGCATAATCAAAATTGATCTCATTGATGGATTGAGAAGTCCCGCATGCAGAGTCAACCCCCCATCCCGGGAAATTACAGCTCACGATTCTATCTTGGGAGCATTTTTTTGCAATTAGTTGTCCGGGGGTATTATGAATGTAAATCATAATTCCCTGCTGGGTCACGCTATTGTACACAAATTTATGCCAAATATTTGAGTCGAAACCATCGAATGTTTTTCTTGAGAATGAGACTGAGTACCAAGGCTTCTTTTTTGTTTCAGTAGCCTGAGGCTGAAGCGTCGGTTCGCTTATGACTTTGGTATAAATACGTAATTCCTGGGCTCCTGAGCTTAATCGGAATACGTTGATCGACGCTTTTTTAATACCTTCGTCTATGACGTTCATTAAAGGAATGAGGTGTTCCGAAAGAGGTGCTCTGTTAATGTAATGATCGGTGGATTTTTTCCAAGCTCGATAAGCATAATGTTGAGGAGGGACCAAAGGTTGAGGAAACGTACGAAACTCGTTTTCTGGATCTTTCTGGAATACGTATTTCGAGAATTTTATTTCATTTACGTATCAATACAGTTGTTATTTTAAAATACATCTGGAGCGAATTGACACTTACGTCTAGCTCTGCTTGATAATTGCCTTCTATTTCTGAGAAACTTCCAGAATTCATGTAGAATTCATCCGTGCTGATTTGTCGGGAACAGTAACATTCTTCTTGAAAATATTCCTCTAGATAAACTGACGGTTGCAAGACTGAATGAATTGTGTGTAATGTCTCGTGCGTGGCTATGTTAAAACAAACGTCGTACATAGGGATATCTTTTGGGCGATATTCTTCGTTGTATTCTATTAGGTGCTGAAAAGTTATCGCAGGATTGTTATAACTTATTTTGCGATTTGAAAATCGGTTTCGTGAATTTTTATAGATGTTTTTGTACCTTTTGTTTTTTAATTGATCGTAGTTTATCCATTGCTTCATTCATCCAGCCGCAGAACTGCGTATTTTTTTAAATGAAAAATAAGTATAGATTATAATCAAATACAAAAAAGTGCTTTGGAAATTAAAAATGATGTGCTGTTTTCAGGGAAAGAAAAATCAAATAAATGGGGGAGGATTTCATTTTTTCAAAAAAACTCTTTTTCATCGATTCTCACATGAAAACTTTTTATATTAATGTAGTTCGACAGTAAGTAGCAAAGTACATATGTACCTACAACATAATTATTTCGAATCTCACCAAAATTATGGACTGTTAATATTTTTTGCTGGAATTGAAAAATTTAATTTTCACTTTTTTTATTTTTGATATTTTGGGAACCCCTTATTTAACGGATGTTGGCACAAATTATTTTTCGAAGTGTTGGATTTGGGCAATACTCATAAAAGTTCGAAGGCTCATTTCTCAAACTTGATACGTGGATGAATAAACGATCATTTATACAAATGCTACGTACTAAAAGTAAAAATTAGAAAATTGCGCTTTGTCAGTCAATTACAGATTTCTGATTTTTTTTTCGCCAAAAAATTGTCGTTAAATCACTTTTTAAATTATTTACCTACTTATTTTGAAAAAAAACACGGTTAATCAACTGTTTTAACAAAGCAGCTCTCAAACTTTTTCAGAGGCATCCAAAATTGAAATCTTGAAAAAAATTCGAGCCAACATTTGTGAAATAATATATTACGATTTTAAATAAATATTTTTGAGTTCCTTATGAAATTTTGACTGCCTCTAATTGATGATTGCACGCTATACTTTTACGAAATTTTCTCTCAAATGTTTTTGAGGAAAAAATAAAATTTTGGGCTCAGTGTCGATGATAAAAAAAAATCAATCACATTTTTAGATTTCTTGCGAAATTTTGTCCCTCGCTAATAGGTCGTAAGCCTTCCTTCACGAAATACTCTCTTATGCATTTTAAAGTGAAAATGCTGAATTCGGTAAAAAAAAAAAATGGCATTCAAAGTTCCTTAGATTGAGATGCTGCCAGTTCCCAAGGAAAAAAAATCATACAATTATCTGAATTGGGAGATCATTCTCTACCAAGTGTAAATACCAAAGTGTAAAAACAAAATTTTTCTCGAGAAAAATTCGAAAAATGGGGATTTTTAGGACTCAGATCCTTCGGCCATTTCCTTGAATTTTGATCCCATAGGTATCAAATATATAAAGCTACAAAACCCGAAAAATAGGGTAAAAATTCCCAGCCTCTTCTATGGCACCTAGAAAGCTAATTTTTTTTTTAATGGCTTCCTTGGAACAATTCCTCTCGGGGAAAAATACGAACGGGACAAAATAAATAATTTAAAGCCCCCAAATTTTGAGTTCAAATTTTGAAAAATTGTATTGTCTCAAGTTTTTTGGCCCTCACTTTGTCCCAAATTCATGTACAATTTTCGTTACGGTCTCTTTGGAAAGGGGATAACATTTTCTACATTTCGTTCGATTATACTATGCACCTAGGACTTACGACTTTCTCATAATTTTAATTCAAAGTTTCAAAAGCTGAACTTAATTATTTACATTAAAATTCTGGAAAATCTATAAGTCCTAGGTACATAGTGTAAGCGAACGAAATGTGGAGAATAATTTCCTCTTTCCAATGAGCCTATAACGAAAATTGTATGTATATTCAGAGCAGAGTTAGGGCCAAAATTTTACAAAAAATAAAAATCCATTCACTACTTTTTCATGAACTCCACTGTTTCCTTCGCAGAGAAGTGTTAGTGATGTATCTACATGGATTTTGTGTTTGTGGTAGTGAATAATACCCACCCTCTTAACAACACAAAATACATTTGTATAGGACTGGCGAACCTGTTTCACCCGCACGACTCATTCTTTAGCGAGGCTACTTTCTAAGAAATTATGCATCGCAACGTTCATCCTATCCTTCCTTGACACCTTCGCGAGATTTTTTTTGGTCCTAAAACGAGTTTTCGAACCTGGAGATGAAAATGTTGTGTTTCCAATTTGAATTGTGTTATTGTTGTATTTACACAAATTAGATCTGTGTTAAAACTGGAGTCTTCGGGCTTGGTAGTGACGTTTTTACTCATGTATTGTATTTGTAGTGGTGAATCGGTGAAGGTAGTTTAGGGATAGGATATATCGCGGTAGTTAAGGCAAACTCATTACGTAAATTCACTGCCCAACTGCCCATGATTCTCACTCCACGGTACATATCATATGAACCACTATTAAGAAATTTCCTCTGATGCAGAAAAATTCTAAAAAATTTCTGGAGCCTCCGGAAATTGAAACTAAATTTTAAAGGAGCCAACCCTCTGGGTCTTTTCACTCTATTACCTACCTATTCTAAAACTGTCATTAAATTACAAAAAAAATTATGAAAATTTCATTAACAGGAAACCGGAGGAAAAGGTTTTAGAGCACCACAAATTTAAGGTGCAATGAAATAATATTTTGGATTAGAAACCCGAATGAAAAATCTGTCATTTCTACTAAGTATTATCAAAGAAAAAATACGAGAAGGCCGAATGCAGCAAGACCAAAGCTTTTTGAAAATTTTATTCTCAAATACCTAGCGAAAAAATATTTTTTTTTTTAAGTGAATGAAATTAGTTGCAAAACAAATGAAATCCAAGTGGATAGTTGAAGTGAAGCGAGCAGTCCGGGCGAAGCCCGGGTGCGAGTAAGGGTTTGAGGCCGCGAAGCGGCCTAGGGGGCGGAGCCCCCTAGTAATATATATTATTATGATTATTAAGGTGAAGTGAAGAAAAAAAAATATCTTGGATTTTGACCAAATTTGGTGGGATGGTTTACTTTGAGTAGGTGATCTCCCAAAAAAAATTCGAGTCTCCTAGGGACAAAGGAAGGGGAGCAAAGGGAGCTCAAAGTGTACCTCCTTTTGAAAAATAACCGTTGTTTTTTGTGTTTTTTAGTCAATCAAAATTGTGTGAGAAGCCTTATTGGCACTTAAAGGATGCGATTTGAGTTTCTACATCTCCCTAAACCTTCGCCATCCTTCTCCGATCAAAACTCATACTGCTACCAGGAGGTTGAAAAGTTGCAGATTGTAATATTCCAATGATATGAAATTTTCACTAAGCTGGAATAATTTTTTTTTTCATCGAGTATTTATTGAACGAAATTTTTTTTTCAATCACTGAAAGTGAATTTTGAAAAAAAAATCGAAAATTTTATACACCAGTGCAGCCAACAGCAAAACAAAATTCCAAAATACGGAATTTATATATATCGACTTTGAATTAATTATTTTTTCGGGAGTTGGTGAGTTGATTCCCAGCTTTGAAAAAGGTTCTAATTGATTCCATTATTTTTTTTTGAAATGTACGAATTGATTCCTCCTTTTTTTCAGGCGTAAGGGTAAGGTGCCCCATTATCGCCCACTTTTTTTTGAAGTCTCACCATTTCAAAAGTTTAAGGGCTGGAAATGTCATTGATGGCTTAATGGATACCTACATCCTTCCCCTACAATTGTGGAAAGCCCCGGGGCCATCCGTTAAAATTTAGTATTGTTTAGGAATTTTTTTCTGAAACATGTCAAAACGCAAGGTCGAAATTTTGGGTTCCCAATATCGACCACCGACTGATTTTGTCCGCTATGAACGGAATTTACCGGAAAAATTTTTTTTGTGTTTCTCTTTCACAGATGAACAATTTGAGACCAAAATGACAACCCTACAACCAAAATTCGAGAAAATTGAAAAAAACGAAATCACTTAAAAACAACAAATTACATTAGATTATAGGTGGTCGATAAAGAGACACACCATAAAAATGAACTTTGAGTGAATTTCTTTTTTACTTAAAGTTGTAATTATGAAAATGCGATGATTACATCAGAAACTTTGAACTTTCTCAATCACAAAAACACAAGAAACATTTAATTCGATAATTTTAAGAAAAAATTCCAAGGCGTGCAAGCAATTGCTAAAAAAAGTTTTTGGCCTTCCAACTTCTTCTTTTCTATTTTTCTCCGCGAGTTTTGGCTTTCAGGATGTCGGAGTGGTCTTATTTTTCCGGATTTTCGATGAAGAATATGAAAAAATTTTTGTTGGCTCGCTGTCGCCCATAGCGCCGGAGATAGACGAGGTGGTCGACATTGGGCACTAGGCGATAATGGGGCACCTTACCCTTATATACGAATTGATTCCCAACCTCTTTCAACAAAGGAATTTTTCAGGAGAGCGAATTAATATGCACAAAACGTTTCTACGACTGGAAATTAGGTTCAGCAAATGTTGGTTTGTTTCAAAATGTGGATTTGTGGCCTACAGAGCAGGTTTCACTCCAGTTCTCAAGAATTGAAATGAAAAATTTTCCTATGTTTCTAAATCACAGATCTCCGAAGTTTTCGAGCTTTTTATTCAAAAAACACAAAAAAGGTGTTGAAATAATTTTTTAAATCCAAAATAAATAGGTAACGCCATTGTTTTTTGTAAAATTTTATTTCCGAAACTGCGATTAAAAAATTCCCAAGCATAAGCGGGAAAATTTTTCATTTCAATTCTTGAGAACTGGAGTGAAACCTGCTCTGTAGGCCCCAAATCCACATTTTGAAACAAACCAACATTTACTGAACCTAATTTTAAGTCGTAGAAACGTTTTTGCATATTAATTCGCTCTCCTGAAAAATTCCTTTTTTGGAAAATAAAGTGGGAATCAATTCATACATACCCTGCCAAAGAAATGGGAATCAATTTGCACATTCACTCTTGAAAAAGGGGGAATCAATTCGTACATCTCCAAAAAAAAAAAAATGGAAATCAATTCCCCTGTGTTTTTACACAAAAATTTCTTTGGGAGTCAACTCACCCAAAGACATTTTTTCGCCTGAAAATATTATGTATTTTTTTTTCAAACACTAAAAGTAGATTTCGGAAATTTTTTTGGGAAATTTTGTATGTCAGCTCAGCTAGTTGCAAATCGTGACATGCTACACTATGGAATTTACGTTGACTTCGAATTCATTTTTTTATCTTTTGAAAAATTCACAATAATTTTGTTTTCAATCATCAGAAATAAAAAATTTAAAATTTTTCTTTGAAAATTTTGTACGTCAGTGCAGCCAGTTGCTAATTGTGATATTCTGATATTATGAACTCGAATGCATTATTTTTTCGTCAAGAAATTGGACCAATTTTTCTTCCAGGTTAATGTAAATTCCATAGAGCAGCATGTCACGATTTGTAACTAGCTGAACTGACATACATAATTTCCCCAAAAATTCCGAAATCTACTTTTAGTGTTTGAAAAAATACATAAATTTTCAGGCGAAAAAATAATCAATTCAAAGACGATATAAATTCCGCATTTTGAAATTTTATGTTTTGCTGTTGGCTGCACTGGCGTATAAAATTTTCATTTTTTTTCAAAATTCACTTTAAGTGGTTGAAAAAAATGGTTTGTTCAATTACTCGATGAAAAAAAAATCATTCCAGCTTAGTTAAAATTTCATTTTATTGGAATGTTGCAATCTGCAACTTTTCAACCCCTTGGTAGCAGTCTGAGTTTTGATTGAAGAAAGATGGCGATGGTTTAGGGAGATGTAGAATTTCAAATCGCATACTTTAAGTGCTAAGAAGGCTTCTCACACAATTTTTATTGACTAAAAAACACAAAAAACAGTGTTTTTTTCGAAAGGAGGTGCACTTTGAGCACCCCCAGCTCCCCTCCCCTTGACCCTAGGGGGCCCAATTTTTTGGGAGGTCTCCCACTCCAAAGTAAACCACTCCACCAAATTTGGTCAAAATCCAATTTATGTTTTCTTTCACTCCACCCTAATGATTATTCAACAGATTTTTCTTTCCTCGAAAAATACCCTCCTCATAAGTACTTATTCGTACTTGGATTGTAGGTTAGTAGGTATTTCTTATTCGTTTTTTTTTTGTAGGCCTATATCTAAACCCTGAAACATAAACGGATAACTTACGTAGTATCCGAGAAAATGTAGAATTTGTAATTGTTCTGAACCGCATGATATGTCTTCCTTGGTTTGTAGATTCTTGTATGTCTTGAATAACGGTTTCAATTCAGATTTGCATAAGATTTCTTCATTACGTTTACGTGGTTTGCGAAATAAACAGTAAGGCAATAAATACAAATTGAATCTGCTTGACAAGGATTTGAGTTTTTCGATATCTTTCTTTTCATCGGCAGGACATAGATTTATGAAATTTTTACCATCTAAATTAACATTGAGGGCGTGCTCGAGTTCGCCGTCTACGCAGCCTGTTAGAAGGAAAATTTATTTAAAAAAATTATATTCGAGAGCATGATTTAAAATGAAAATTTTGTATTATTTACTTTCACTTCCTGGAATATATGAAAATTCGTACAGCGTAAGAGCGATTATTAAATAAATGCTCAACATTTTTATAAGTTTACGACTACTGTTACACGATTAGGTAAGTGCGTGTTCTGTATCCGTTGATTGAAGGCTTACTGCTGTAATATACTTTGGTAGTATAGATATTTAAAAACTTCGAACTGACGAACTGACGAACTAACGAACTGCAGTTGTATTTTATGTGACTTATGGCATTATTCATGCATTGATTTACGTGGTGGGAGATATAAATAAATGTTGAAAAAATGACTAAGAAGAGCGTAGGCGAAGGATTTTTTGTTGGAGAAACATCTGCTGCATATCGAATATTGTGATAACGTATGGATGGTTTATTACTTTATTTTGTATAGGCAGGTTTCTGTATGACGCTGACGTACCTAGGTATTCGATGATGTTATTGATGTTGATATCTCATGCAAAGTTCTGAAAATCGAAAAATTTTACGAGTAAATCGGAGTTTTCAGAAGGAATGCGATATTTTTAATAAAAATTATTTTTCACCAAACTTGATGAAGATCCCTACTAAATGCCGACTCTTAAACCCTAATTTGACCATTTTCAGTTATTCTAAGTGTTTTCGAATTCTCCTGAAAGCTCAAAAAAAATTAAATAGCTAGAAATCAAATTCTTGTTTCCTCTCAACTAATTGAAAAAAATCCAACTTTAGCTGGATTTCTAGACGAATACCTACCTTAAATTTGTATTTTTGACTCACTATCAAATTGGAAAAAATTCGGGATGCACTTTCGAATCAGTGATTACTCCAAATTCTTTGCAGTTTTTGGAGCAAAATCGTGTCAATACCTGCGTTTGAGTGGAAGTCCTTCTTTCAAACTGGTTTCTTTTTTCAAAATGGCATCCGATCGAGACTAAATTTGGTATGTAGGGTCTAGGGTGTACTTAATGCACTGCTGAATGCTAATCTCAAATTATACTATTTATACTTCGTGCAACCGGTTTCTTTACCAGAGAACCCGTTTTCTTAAAAATCATCCTATATTTCCTAATATTTGGTGAATGGGATGAACTCGACTTACTAATTACAAATTATAATGATGAAAATTTCTACAAATGAATCTGACATAAGTATCCTGAAACTATAGTTACCATTGTAAAATTTGAAGATTCTCCGATATTTTTGAAAATTTGTCAGTAAAACGTATTTGAGGCGCTGATTGCGAAAATATTAGCGAATAATTTTGGCCTAGGTACAGAAACTGGATTCTTTTTCAAAAATTGACCCTGATTTTCCTGAAAATTGGGTTTTCAGAACATATACGAGGCGCTGATTACGAAAATAGCCCCGAAAATTTTCTGAAATTAATTGAAGTCAATACAGAAACCGTATTTATTCCAAGAATTTTTTGGAAAGCATAAAACGCTAAATTATTTTTATACTTGTTTTATAATTCATTCCCTTCCCCAACTTCACTTCACCTACTGTCATGAATAGGCGAGATTAGATCGAGAAAGGAATGAATTTTTTTTATAGCATATTGGCTAAGTACGCGATATTGTAGTGAATCATGCGATTTTTTCATTTTCGTTTTCAAAAGAAAACTGGTTTCTGTAAATTTGATTTCACTTGCAGATATTTTCGTTTTAATTTTCTCAACCAATGTCTAAAATACGTCCTATAAAAATTTTTAAAATTATTTCAGGAGATTTTAGTACCTAATCACGTCTCAGATATGCTTTGTAAGTCAATTTTCACGAAAATCGGGTGCAATTTGTTTAAAAGAAACTGGTTTCTGTGGACTTAAATTCATTTGTGGAAAGTTTCGCTGTCATTTTCGTAATCATGGCCTTAAATAAACTGTATAAACAAATTTTCAGAAAAATTAATCGTTCGTTTAGATTTTACAATTAAAACCGGTTTCAGGATAGGTACCTACTTAGATTTATTCATGAAAGTTTTCATAATTATATTTGTAATCAGCTTGTCAAATACATTGCATTCATTGATTTTCAGGAAAATTTGGGATGATTTTTAGGTAAAACCGGGTTTTCTGACGAAGAAACCGGTTGTGCAACTCATAATTCAAAATCAGTGGGTCGAATATTGGGTCTGCATAAATTCGGTCTAGACAGACGACTTTTTGGAAAACGAAGCTGGGGAGAGGGTACTTCTGCTCAAATGTGGATGCTGCCACCGCCATATTCATAATCAGCATCTCTAACAAGAAAGGTGGTTGGTAAAATTGAATTCAAGTTTGTGAGGCGGGAAGGGGAATCATGTTTTTAGAATTTTATTATGAATTTTACTAGGATTTTCTAAAAAATTTAAGATTTGTTTAAATTGAAGCTGAAGTGTTGAAGTTTTTCTCAGGAAACCTTTACAAAACCCGTTCACTCTGAATGAGCCAACATTTGGCGAATTGAACAAACCAATTTTGAACCGCTGAAGTTGAATTTTCAATTCTTAACAAATTTTTCAAAATGGCTGACAAGTTTCATTGATGAAAATGTTGATTTCTCAGTAAAATATTAAGTAAATCATCAATTAAAAATTAACTTTTCTCCAGCGCACTGGAATTACTTTAGAAGCGCCGCTGCAGCAATCAACTTCGGTATTCGGCAGCTTAACATTTATTTTGATTCTGAGTAATCGATGAGATGCTCATTTAGTGAACCGAATTTTGCCTCTATCGGCGGGAACAGGATAAGAAGCATAATCATTTTCAGCATTTTATCTTTCATTTTTCAAGTTGCAAAAACTGGATGTGCTGCTTCAATATGATTTATATGTATTTTTAATCAACTCAGCTACATTGTCAAGCACTATAATTATATAGAGTATGAATCATCATCTTGCGGCGTAATTATAGAATCAAGATCTAACACATTTTCTATCGTTAAATTCTTTGAAAATATTTTCTCTACTTCTTCCGTGGTTATTTGGCAGCAGTAAGCATATTCAGAAAGTATTGGGTTCTGTAAGGTGGATTCGGGACTATCGGTGTTTACATAATTAGACCATAACAGCTGAAAATTCCATTTCACGATTTTATCCTCGCTGCATTTTTGTATTATCTGTTGCTCGGGTGTATTATGAATGTAAATCATAATTCCTTCCTTTGGCGTTTCATTGTATAATAATTTATACCAAATGTTTGGCTGGAAACGATGCGATTTTCGTTTCAGCCAATTTGTGGGTGCGTTAAGGAGCGACTTGATGTTGAAGCTGCCCTTCTTAGGTTCAATGTTAGGTTCAATGTTCACGACTTTCGTGTAAATACGTAATTCTTTCTTTCCTAAGCTAGATCGAAACACCTCAGTGGCAGCTTTTTTTATAATTTCGTCTATGATGGTCATCAAAGGAACGAGTTGGTCCCAAAGAGGTGCCATGTTGATATAATGATTGGTGGGCTTTTTCCATGTACGATAATGGAAGTGTTGCGGAGGAACCATGGGGTAAGGTGACATTCGATACCCGTTTTCTGAATTTTTCTGAAATTTTTATTTCGTTATGTCAATATTGTAATCAGTTTCAATATGCAACTCGAGAAAATAAATACCTACAGTGTTTTCTTTTCGATAATAACTTTCAATTTTGGAGAAACTTTTCAATTTCATGTAGAATACTTCCGTGCTAATTTTTTTTGGGCAGTATGGTTGTTCTGGATCATTCAGTTCTTGAAAAACCGTCGGCTGTAAGACTTTATGGCTGGTGTATATTGTCTCGAGTTTGGCCATATCGTAACAAACGTCGTACATCGGAATATCATCTATATCATCTAGTTTTTGATGGTCGTGGTTTTCTTCCTTTTCCTAGAAAATTATATGTGCGTACCTAAATAGTGTATCCATACATTTGGTAGATTTACGTAATTTTTATGGATTGTTGTTGTACCAGCTGATCATTTTCCATGTTACGTATTTGTTCCAATCCTTCCTCCATTGTGCCGCAATACTATTTTAGAAAATATTTTTTTATTAAATAGTGTCGTCAGTTTACGAATAGATATGAAGACCTCACGGGAAGAACGGGTTAATTGAGGGTTTTTTCAAAAATGACTTTTTTGTGCCATTGTGTACAATAAACCATGTACTTTTATGTGGTTTATATGAAAAATGTCGAACTTTTCAAATTTTGTCAATAAAAGCAAAAAAGAATTTTCAAGAAATTAAAAACACGGAAAGAACGGGTTAACTACTCTAAACAAAGAAAAAAATGTGCAAAAAGCTGATTTTTGTTTTTTAAATAGTTGAAGACCTCACGGGAAGAACGGGTTATCTGAAATTTTATAAATTTTGCAGGAGAACGTTTTAAAGATAATGTTGAAGTGGAACTGAATAAAAATGGATTTTCAAGTTTCGTTTTGATTTTATTACTTTCAAAATGTCAATTAGAATCATTTTATATCGGCAAATATTGCTCAAAAGTTTTTTAAAAGCTTCAAAGTCACTCAACACACAATGTGTTTGAACAATATTCTGAGAAGTTAACCCGTTCTTTCCGTGTAAGTGCCTCAATTAACCCGTTCTTTCCGTAAAGTGACACAGTTACCCCGTTCTTTCCGTGTTTTCTTGAAATTAACATTTTTTTTTTTCTGAAATTAATCAGTTTTTTCCATCTATGAGTTATCTTTTGTTAAATTATGATTTTTTTTTCATGTTCACAACAATAAATCAACTATTTAAAAAACAAAAATCAGCTTTTTGCACATTTTTCTCTTTGTTTAGAGTAGTTAACCCGTTCTTTCCGTGTTTTTAATTTCTTGAAAATTCTTTTTTGCTTTTATTGACAAAATTTGAAAAGTTCGATATTTTTCATATAAACCACAGTTTATTGTACACAATGGCACAAAAAAGTTATTTTTGAAAAAACCCTCAATTAACCCGTTCTTCCCGCGAGGTCTTCAGTTGATTTATTGTTGTGAACATGAAAAAAAAAAAATCATAATTTAACAAAAGATAACTCATAGGTGGAAAAAACTGATTAATTTCAGAGAAAAAATATGTTAATTTCAAGAAAACACGGAAAGAACGGGTTAACTTCTCAGAATGTTGTTCAAACACATTGTGTGTTGAGTGACTTTGAAGCTTTTAAAAAACTTTTGAGTAATATTTGCCGATATAAAATGATTCTAATTGACATTTTGAAAGTAATAAAATCAAAACGAAACTTGAAAATCCATATTTATTCAGTTCCACTCCAGCATTATCTTTAAAACGTTCTCCTTCTCCTGCAAAATTTATAAAATTTCAGTTAACCCGTTCTTCCCGTGAGGTCTTCATATATTTTTTTTTTAAATGGGTACTTGGGTAATTCTCTGAAAAATGACATATTTCAATGTCGAAATATTTTTGAAAAAAAAAGTTTTTTTGGAATTTTTTTTGAAGGGAATCGAAAATATGGTCACCCACAATATCATTTATGGCACTGGGCTCAAGTCATGTCCTCTTGAGGAGGGAGGGGAGGTGTTGACATTTTATTGACCACGGCCTAAGAATTTCTTAGGCCGTGGCTCATTTTTTGCATTGCTTTTTGGCGATTGTTTTTTTCGATCCACCAATTCTAAAAGCGTCAGTGCCAAATTATTTTTTTACCGGAAAGCCAAAAAACGTTACAAGATTTGCATACATTCCAGATTTCAAACTCATCTGGAAGAGGTTTGAAAAAAAAAGGATAACGTACGATTGGTCAGTACTTATGCATTCATCAAATTAAAATATTCAAAAATCAATTTTTATGACCTTTAGAAATAAATTATCTTCGCTCCTCTTAGGCTGGACTTCTCATGGTATTGCCATCATCTTACATTAATAATACCACACAATTAACGATTGAAAAGTGTAAAAAGAGCCAATAATTCTACATCCGTGGCAACATCAATCTTGTGTGACCACGGCCTAAGAAGCAGCGAAGATAATTTATTTCTAAAGGTCATAAAAATTGATTTTTTAATATTTTAATTTGATGAATGCATAAGTACTTACCAATCCCACGTTATCCATTTTTTTTCCAACTTTTCGGACATCATCCGGCTGAGTTATGATGAGCCACGGCCTAAGAAGATAAAAAGTGTACGCAAACAATTATCACTAATTTTCACTTCATACAGGATAAATAGAATAATATTGAACATTTTGAATACAGGCAGTGCATTCCCATCAGCAGTCGTCAGCAGTAGGAAGCGTTGTTGCCATTCAGTAAAATGAAAAATGAAATCAAGGAGCCATGGGAAGGAAACAAAAAAACGCCACGGCCTAGGAACACAAATCATGAACACGACTTTGAACCTCCCTAGAGACTAAGTAAAGAACATTTAGTCATAATTTCTTGCATTAACCTATGCACTCTACTATTTTTATAAACTTTGCCTTTGGGTTTTCCAAAAAAAAGTGGTTTAGTATCATTTTCGGGACATTGAAATTTCAAAACGTAAGTGTGAACACGGCACGGCCGGCCGGCCTAGGAATTTTGACACTTTGAGTGGATTAAAAATACCCTTGGAGGGGCTCAGAACAATTTTTAATGAATGGCCGTGGTAGATGACGTGCTAACTTAAGGCACCCAAAAAAAAAATAATCAAAAAATCATTTTGTGTAAGAGAAAACGGTGTTGAACAGAAATATGTCATTTTTCAGAGAACTACCCACTTGTACCTGATATACGCAATGGATTACTTACGAGGTACCCAAAGTAATGGAGAACATGGGTTTTTTCAGGACCGCATTTCTTCTTCTCATTGTTGTCTGTGTCCAAGTAGAAGCTGAATATAGGTTTCATCTCTGATTGGCATAATTTCTTTTTATTGCGTTCAAATTGTTTGAAAAATAAACAATATCTCCATACAAACGAGTTTGTGGTTGAAAATTTGTTCAACATGTCGATGGCATCTTTGGTTTCTGCAGGACATAGATTTCTAAAAGATGGGGAATTATCAGTCAATGACAGTGTGACGTCGAGCGCCTCATCGGGGCTATTTTCATCGCAAGCTGTTGAAAATAGTGATTGATTTTAGAAATTTATATCGGAGGGCATGATTTTAGATAAAATTTGTGTGAAAAATGTTACCGCTACTTCCAGGAACGTATGAAAGTTCGTACAGGGCGAAGACGATAATTAAATAAATGCTCAACATTTCTATTCGCGATTGGTTTATAACTTCACGATAAAATACGAAGGACATAGTATGTCAGTTAGGTAAAAAATTCATAGTTGTGTTATGATTTTGAAAAATTTTCCAACTGTTCGAACCGATGAAAGACACGTACAACCACATACGTAAAATATGTCGTAATTTGCGTAGTGATTTATACAATGTATTAGAACAAGCAATTGAAGGCTGCGTTATAAAATTTTTTCGTAAATGAAACCATTTTTATTCTTATTCGGTGAACATACGTCAGCAATTGTACTGTCTCGTTTATAAATCAGTGAAAATTATCGAAAATCACTGAGGAACAGTCAGAATTGCAGCACAGGAGAAAATCAGTGAAAAAATTTTCACTGAAAATAAATCAGCAACAAAAATCACTGGAAAATCAGTGAAAATTCACTGACAAATCAGTGAAATTCATAAAATGTACTGAAAAATCAATGAAAATTAACTGAAACCCCAGTGAATTTCGCTGATTAACCTTTTTTTCAGTGCACCTATGTCCCTTTTCTCATATACAGATTTTGGACTATGATTGTTTTTTAAATGCAGGCTTCGATTATAATCGAGGCTGCATCGATTGTGTTTTCAAAAAATGATTGGGAAGCATAGATTTGAAAATTTATTTCCACTTAATCCATTATTAATCGATGCTGGTCCAATTATTATGATCGGGGGATGAGAATCGATTATAAACGATTAAAATCATAATCGTTTCATCGCTGCATTTCCTAAAATTTTCAATTTTGAGATAAAATTCATCGGAGTTTTCAGAAGGAATGCGATATTTTTAATAAAAATTATTTTTCACCAAACTTGATGAAGATCCCTACCAAATGCCGACTCTTAAACCCTAATTTGACCATTTTCAGCTATTCTAAGTGTTTTCGAATTCTCCTGAAAGCTCAAAAAAAAATTTAAACAGCTTGAAATAAAATTCTTGTTTTCTTTCAACTAATTTAAAAAAAAAACAATTTTAGCTGGATTTCTAGACGAATACCTACCTTAAATATGTATTTTTGACTCACTATCAAATTGGAAAAAATTTGGGATGCACTTTCGAATCAGTGACTACTCCAAATTCTTTGCAGTTTTTGGAGCAAAATAATGTCAATACCTGCGTTTGAGTGGAAGCCTTTCTTTCAAACCGGTTTCTTTTTTTCAAAATGGCATCCGATCGAGACTGAAGTTGGTATGTAGGATGTACAGGGTGACCGAAAAGTAGTTCCCAAAAAAAAATGCTCAACAAAAATTCCCTAATATTAACTTATCCAAAAAATTTCAACTCTGGCAGCTGGTAGCATCCTTGGTCCATTACTATTCGAACACAGGCCTCTTCAAAAATTCTCAATCATTTTTGAATTTTTTGTGAATAATAATTTGATTTTCACTTACAATGCTATAGCTAAACCTATTCGAACGAAATTTAAAAATTGCGTGGAATAAAATCTAGGAATTTCTGTGGATAGGTGACGAGTTCCTCAAAATCTTGAATTGAACCCTGTTAATCTGAAAACAGTGCGTTCAATTTTGAAATAAGGAGGATTGCATTTCAGCGCTTCACAAATTGGAGTCAGGTGATTTAATTCAGCATTATTGAATTAATGCTCTGGTTTAAGGGAAAAATTGCGCAATATTGAATTTTTTCGGGTTATAAATTATACAGAGATTAGAAGACGATCTACTATATTAGTAGAATTTGACCAAAAAAATTTACCCTATCAATAATAATTTTTTACCGAAATTTTAAATTTTTTTGGGGAAGTAATTTTCAGTCACCCTGTACTTTAATGCCCTGCGGAATGCTGATCCCAAATACACTATTTAAACTTCGGGCAACCGGTTTCTTTACCAGAGAAACAGTTGTTTTTTTTAAATCATTCTATATATATTTCCTAAAAATTGGTAAATGGGTTGAACTCGACTTACTAATTACGAATTATAATGATGAAAATTTCTGCAAATGAATCTAACATAAGTATCCTGAAACCAGTTTCCATTGTAAAATCCGAAGATTCTCCGATTTTTTTTTTTTGAAAATCGGTTAGTAAAACGTGTTTAAGGCGCTGACTGCGAAAATATTAGCGAATCAATTTTGGCCTAGGTACAAAAACTGGATTCTTCTCCAAAAATTGACCCTGATTTTGCTGAAAATTGGGTTTTCAGAGTATCTACGAGGCGCTGATTAGGAGAATAGCCCGAAAATTTTCTGAAATTAATTGAAGTCTATGCAGAAACCAGATTTTTATTCTCGTTTTTAAATGAATACTGGTTTCCGTAAACTTGAATACACTTTCAGATATTTTAATTTTAATTTTCTCCACCAGGATCTAAAATACGTCATATAAAAAATTCAAAATTATTTCGGGAGGTTTTAGTAATCACGCCTCAGATAAGCTTTGTAAGTCAATTTTCAAGAAAATCGGGGTTAATTTTTGCAGAATCTGGTTTCTGCGGACTTGCGCGAAAATTTTCGCTGCCATTTTCGTAATCAGGGCCTTAAATATGCTGTTATGAACAAATTTTCAAAAAAATTAATCTTACGTTTGGATTTTACAACTAAACCCGGTTTCAGGATAGGTACGGTCTACTTACTTAGATTCATTCATGGAAATTTTTTTCGTTTCATTCGTAATCGGGCTGTCAGAAATACAATTCCATTGATTGATTTTCAGGAAAATTTGGGATGATTTTTAGATAAAACTGGGTTTTTTGATGAAGAAACCGGTTGTGCAACTTTCATAATCCAAGATCAGTGGGTCGAATATTAGGTAAGTAATAAGTATACATTAATTTTAGCCTAAATCGGATGACTTTTTGGAAAACGAAGCTGAGGAGAGGGGACTTCTGCTCAAATGTAGATGCTGCTACCGTCATATTCATAATCAGCACCTCTAAGAAGGATGTTTGGTAAAATTGAATTCAAGTTTGTGAGGAGAGGGGATTAGGTTTTTAGAATTTTATTATGAATTTTACCAGGTTAAAATTGAAGCTAAAGTATTGAAGAAATTTTTCTCGGGAAACATTTATAACCCGTTCATATTGAATGAGCCAAAATTTGACGAATTGAACAATAATATTATCCACGCCTCAAAACCAATTTTGAACCGTTGAAGTTGATTTTTCAATTTTTAACAAATTTTTCAAAATGGCTGAAAGAGTTCATTGATAGAAATGTTGATGTTTCATTAACATAGAAAATCATAAATTAAAATTTTGAAAACTGGTTTACTTTCCCAGCAAAAGTTGAACTTTTCTCCAACGCACTGGAATTACTTCGCGGCAGGTTAACATTTTTGATTCTGAGGAGTCAATATCTGTGAGATGCTCTTTTAGTGAGCTAAATTTTGGCTTGATCGGTGGAAACAGAATAAGAAGCGTAGTAATTTTAGAATTTCATCTGTCAAGTCGCAAAAACTGGATGTGCTGCTTCAATATGATTCAAAAGTATTTTAAATCAATTCAGCTGCATTATCAATCACTATACAATAACCTTGTTATTCTAAAATAGAATATAATTCGTGATCTTCCGGCGTAATTATAGAATCAAGATTCAATACATTTTCTATCGTTAAATTCTTTGAAAATATTTCCTCTGCCTCTTCCGTAGTTATTCGGCAGCAGTAAGCATATTTAGAAAGTAATGGATTCTGTAAGGTAGATTCAGAACTATTGCTGTTTACAGAATTAAACCATAACGTCTGAAAATTGCATTTCACGATTTTATCCTCGTCGCATTTTTTTTTAATCGGTTGCTGGGGGATATTATGAATGTAAATCATAATTCCTTCCTTTGTCGTTTTATTGTGCAATAATTTATACCAAATGTTCGGCTGGAAACGATGCGATTTTCGTTTCAGCCAATTCTTTGGTGCGTTAAGAAGCGACTTGATGTTGAAGCTGTCCTTCTTAGGTTCAATGTTAGGTTCAATGTTCACGACTTTCGTGTAAATACGCAGTTCTTTCTTTCCTGAGCTGGATCGAAACACCTCAGTGGCAGCTTTTTTTATAACTTCGTCTATGATGGTCATCAAAGGAACAAGTTGTTCCCAAAGAGGTGCCATGTTGATATAATGATTGGTGGGCTTTTTCCAAGATCGATAGCGGAAGTGCTCCGGAGGAACCATAGGGTAAGGTAACATTCGATACTTGTTTTCTGTATTTTTCTGAAATTTTTATTTCGTTATGTCAATATCGTAACCATTTTTGAAATGCAACTCGAGCAGAAATGAATACTTACATTTTGCTCTTCTTGATAATACCGTTCAATTTTAGAGAAACTTTTCAACTTCATGTAGAATACCTCCGTGCTAATTATTTTTGGACAATATGGTTGTTCTTGATCAGGCAGTTCTTGGTGATCCGTCGGCTGCAAGACTTTATGGCTGGTGTATATTGTCTCGAGTTTAGTCTTATCGTAACAAACGTCATACATCGGGATACCATCTGGTTTTTGTTGGTTATTGTAGTTGGAATTATTCTGGAAAATTGCATACATATAATACTCGAATAGTATAAATACACAAAGGGTATGGTAGGATGAGGGGGTCGAATCTGCCCCCGAAAGCTTTTCGAACGATTCCAAGGCCAAAAGGTGGACCCTATCGAGAAAAAATGTTGACAAAATTTTTGCACCCTCACCCCGCTACTTTCTGAGATATGTGTTTTTCAGGTTCTATTTTTTTTCCAGCGTAATTTTTAAGATAAAAAGCTAAATTTTTTTAAAAAGTAATAATTGAAAAAATTGAAAAAATTTCTGTTAGTTCCCCTTACTGGTACGAAGTCACAGAAAAAATTTCATTTTTTATCTTGAAAACAACGCGAGGAAAAAAATTGAACCTGAAAAACACGTTTTTTCCTATATCTCGGAAAGTACATACATAGGAGTGGTTGGGGTCCAAAAATTTTCTCAAAATTTTTTCTCAATAGGGTTCACCTTTTGGCCTTGGAATCGTTCGAAAAGCTTTCAGGGGCAGATGGCAGATTCGACCCCCTTATCCTACCATACCCTTTGGTATCTAATATCTATTTAGGTAATTATTATGGATTATTTTTGTACCAGCCGATAATTATTTTTCATGTTACGTATTTGTTCCAATCCTTCCTTCATTGTGCCGCAATACTGTATTTTAGAAAATACGTTTTTATTAAATAGTAAGTAGGTATCGTCAATTTATAAATAGGCAGTGGCGTAGACAGGGGGGAGGGTCCAGGGGGTCTGGACCCCCCCCCCTTGGCGTTAGAAACTTACGTGAAAAAGTGCCTTTTTGGAGCATGAAAAATCTAATTTTCTCAAAGCTTCGCTCGGGCATGAAAGAGATCACATTTAATAATTAATTAATTATGTATAGGTAGGTATAGTCAGGAATTTACGTAAAAAATGCCTTTTTGAAGCATTAAAAATCAAATTTTCTCAAAACTTCGCCCTCGCTTCGCTCGGGCATAAAAGAAATTGCTAATTCTATAAACTGTTTGAATCAACTATTCAAAAAATAGTTCCCTTTTGATATTCCAAGTCTCCGTACCCACTTTGCACCCTCCCCAAAAAAGCTTCTGACGCCAATTCTTGGATTTATTAGGTAGGTATTTGTAAAGATTACATTTTCATCAGTTTTTTTCCTTAAACGTGCTATGCAAATCGCATGAAAATTTAATAAAGTTTGAATTTTGTGTTTTTATAGTAAAAGGAAATTTGATGGGGGGGGGGGGGGGGTGAGGAGGTGAACTTACAATTTCTCAAAAATCATGAAATTTCGGACCCCCTCCTTGAGAAATTTCTGGCTACGCCACTGTAAATAGGTACATATAACTTTTTCAAGTAAGTGTAAGGTCGCCTAATATCGACCCGTGGCCTATTTCGCCTCCTAATTCCTCGATCGAGCTGAAAAAAATTTTTCTTATGTATTTTTCACAGAAAAAACAAATGAGACCAAAATCGTAACCCTAAACTCAAAACTCGCGGAGATGATCAGAAAAAACGATTTTGATAAGGCCAAAATAAAATTTATCTATGCTTTCAAATCGTTGTACCAAAAATGTGTTAAATCGTATTGTAATTTTGAAAATTGCTATCGATAGCGAAGAAAGCAAGGAATCGAACACGATAATTGTTTCAAAAGTTTGACAAAAGTAAGTATTTTAAATATTTTTTTGAAAAAAAAAGTATGGGGTGCCCTAATATCGACCCTCTCTTACATACATTTTTCTATTCAGAAATGTCGAAAGAGAAGAAGAAAATACAGACGGTTTTTTCTTATGTATTTTTCACAGAAAAAACAAATGAGACCAAAATCGTAACCCTAAAGCCAAAACTCGCGGAGATAATTAGTAAATACGATTTTGATAAGGCCAAAATAAGATTTATCTGTGCTTTCAAATCGTTGTACCAAAAATGTGTTAAATCGTATTGTAATATTGGAAATTACTATTGAATGATAGCGAAGAAAGCAAGGAACCGAACGCGATAATTGTTTCAAAAGTCATTTTTGTGAATTTTCAGGGAGGGTCGGTATTAGGAACCAATTTTTTCAATTTTCACATTTTCACATTTTTTGAAAAAAAAAATCGCCAAAAATCGAAAAAAAATTGGGAGCTGGGGCTTTGTGATATAAAACTAGACCATATACCCGACATTTTAAGCCATCGTGGACATTTCCAGATGAATTACAGGTCGAGTAATTCGAAAAACAAAGATGGGTTCGATATAAGGTGACCTTACCCTTATGTGATACGCCATGGGTGACATACGAAGTATCCGAAATAATGAAGAATATGGGTTTTTTCAGGACCGCATTTCTTCTTCTCATCGGCTTCTGTGTCCATGTAGAAGCTAAATATAGGTTTCATCTCAGATTTGCATAGTTTATTTTCTATCGCTTCAAATTGTTTGCGAAATAAACAGTATCTCCATACGAACGAGTACGTGGTTGAAAATTTGTTCAACATGTCAATGTCATCTTTGGTTTCAGCAGGACATAGATTTCTAAAAGATGGGGAATTATCAGTCAATGACAGTGTGATGTCGAGCGCCTCATCGGGGCTATTTTCATCGCAAGCTGTTAGAAATAGTGATTGATTTTAGAAATTTATATCGAAGAGCATGATTTGAGATAAAATTTGTGTGAAAAATGTTACCTCTACTTCCAGGAACGTATGAAAGTTCGTACAGGGCGAAGACGATAATTAAATAAATGCTCAACATTTCTATTCACGATTGGTTTATAACTTCACGATAAAATACGAAGGGCATAGCATGTCAGTTAGGTAAAAAATTTATAGTTGTGTTATGATTTTGAAAAATTTTCCAACTGTTCGAACCGATGAAAGAGACACGTACAACCACATACGTAGAATATGTCGTAATTTGCGTAGTGATTTATACAATCTGCCTGCTGCGATGTAAAATTTTTCGTAAAAAAAAAGTACTTATTCGGTGAACATACGTCAGCAAATGTACGGTAGGTATAGTGCATATACCTAACTCAGATTTTAATGAGATTCAATGTCATGAAAATTGAATTAACATAAATATATTTTTTAGTCATTATAGAAATAAATTTTGATGGAATTTTAAAAATATTATTTATTCTTGAAAAAAAGAGGAAACTGTGAGAAATTAAGAAGTAATTAGCTACTTATTGCATTATTTGAAAGCTACATCCAGTGGCGAAGCGAAGTATTTTTTCTGAGGGTTTGAAACTGAAATTTGCCAACTCTAGAGATGAAATCATCAGCGTGCCCAGAAATTATTTAATGGTGCTGAGAATTCGAGTGAAAATGGGGAGGGTAGGATTGGGACATAAACAGATTTTAGCAAAGAAGAATTGAAAAATTGCGAAATTTTTGAAACAAACAATCAATACCCTCCTGAAATCTGAATTCGTAAAATTTACCTGCTTGAATCAGTAGAATGAATTTAACTGAAAACCAGTAATTTTTCACTGATATTTCAGTCAAGTCAAAATTATTGATATTTCCAAACAAATGAGAATTTATTGCGAAATTAATGATTTTTGAGTTTATTAAGAAACAGAATGACTAAAATATTGCCCGAGCGAAGCGAGGTCGAAAATTTTTCGAAAAATCATGTTTGAATACCTAACGAAAAAAAAAAAAGAGACCTTTTTATCATTTTTGTAATGAAATATCTCCTTTACAAGCTTGGGGGAGCTCGAGCCCCTGGATGCGCTTATAGATAAAATGAATTTAAAGTAAAATTTTGGTTTCATACAATGGTGTTGCAAGTAGGTATCGAAGTCCGAATATTGAAGAGGCAAAATTTCAGAATTTCCGGCTTAATTTTTGAAAAATTTTGACATTAAATTTATTCAGGCACGAAACAGACTGACTTTTTTAGAGGCGGAGATGGATGGCACAAATTTTGCAGACTTGATTAAATTGTTTGGCCACTTCTCCCTATTGCTTTTCCCCAAGTAGTTTCATTGTATGTAGTTGGAAAAACCTATGAAATTCTATTTTTGTCCCGAACGAAGCAAAGGTGGAAAATTTCAAGAGAAATTAAAATTCAATTTTAAAATTTTGTAGTTTCATTGTGTATGTGAGTGAAACGAATTTATCCCGAGCGAAGGGAGGGGGAAAATTTTGGAAAACCTCAAGTTCAAGGCGCCATAAAGCAATGTTTTAGATTAATAAATTTGAATAAAAAAGTGGTCTTTTTTACTTTAAAACTATTGAAGGAATGTGGTGGAGGCCAAGCGCAACGAGGCCAAAGCTTTTAAAAAATTTGATTTTCAAACATCGAAAATAAGAAAAAAATACAATAAAATTTGTTGAAATAATTTTGAGGGAAAATACGAAAAAAATTACTTTTGTAGGATTGAGATAAAATACGATAAGGCCAAGCGCAGCGAGATGACCGTTCAAGAGAATAGGGACCTCCTTTCAGCAAACAATTTTTCGACGAGTTTTTTTTGCTAAAATTTGATTTGTGGTTCCATCTTATGAAAATCCGTTTTTTATGCTTGAGTGTTACGATGCGAGAGGAGGTCTTACCTCAATTTTAATGGATTTTAAGAGTCGGAGTGCCAAAATCTAAAGAAATTTTTTATTTTTTCTGACGGAAAGTTCATTTCTTCGTGGATTGATATTTTGCAAAAGCAATAAATTTTCAAAAAGTAGTAATTGTTTGTGAACAGTTTGTCCAAATTATTTATAATTTCTAAAATTTTTACATTTTAATCGTGTTACTCAGCGATCTCAAAATTTTTGCTATGAATCGATAAATTTCCGAAATTCGAAAAAATTGTTCAACTTGATATCAATAAAATTTATTTGAATTTTGATTTGGTAAAACGTGATAATTGTAAAAATGTCGGTTTTTCGCTAAAAATATTTTTGTCCTCGCGAATTCGAGGAATACCCATTATAATATTTTTCCGAGGATTTTGGACTGCGGTGAATTTGGGATGAATTTTCAACGCAGAAATCATCGCGCGTTTTTTCCAAGTTTTGAGGCTGGGATGATCATTGGAATGAATTTTCATTCCAAAAAAATCATCCTACAATTTTTCCGAGCATTTGTGGCTGCGATGAATGTGAGATGAATTTTCATCGCAGAAATCATCGCGTGGTTTTTTCTAGTTTTGGAGGCAGGGGTGATAATTAGAATGAATTTTCATCGCAAAAAAATCATCGTTCAATACGATTATTCAGTTTCAAAAATGGCAGAAGAAGACGAAAACGGAAGGATTTTCTTGTGTGAATGTTTTTTTAATAATCAGATGTTTATTTAGTAAATTTTTACCAATCTTCTTGTTTGTTTTTTTGTTTTCAGCGATACATGTGATGCTTGATTCAAGTACCTGAATGCTTCAATGTCGATGGCTGGGTAAGTTATTTGTAAATATGTAGCTTATTCATAATTATTTCAAAGTTCACTATCGTATTCGTCATACTGATATAAAGATTGATAAAATTTCAAAGCAAAAGTTCAAAAATCTGGGGAATTTTTTATTCTTCAGTAGTACACATTAATACGACCAATTGGTTAGACTGGTCTTCGTTTATGTTTCACGATGAATTTAAACGTTTGAATTTCGACCCACAATTTTAAAAATTGAAAAACTGTGAAGAAAACGTTGATGCCACTGGAGAAAAGTTACTGTAATTTTGCCAAAAATTGCCCAAAATTCAAAGATTCATGTAAGGTTAGACTCGTTTTTGTTTGTGCGTCGCGATGAGCCTCAATTTTTGGATATTGGCGTGTAATATTAACAGTTGAAAAATTCTAGAAAAATCTTCTGATACAAGGCTGGAAAAGGTACACCAATACCTTTAGCCTTTATAGAACTTGAGAAAATCACGAAGAAAATCAAGAAATTGAAAATAACATTTTATTGATGAATCATGGGAACACAGAAATGGACACTGGGCCATGAGACCCTTTAAAACACAGATAATTCAGTTTCCAGTACCTAACTATTCCAAAAAATTGAGCAAACATATAATCGAGTGCTGTAGTGGTATAGAATACAATTGATAAAGAAAATTTCATAATAAAAGAGAGGGAGTGCAGGGAAGATATTTTATACTCTCTCATTCTGAATTAGTGAAAAGTCACTGATAAATGGTCAGAATTGAAACACCAGAGAAATCAGCAAAAATTCACTAATTTTCAGCGAATTTTCGCTGATTTTTCAATGATTTTCGCTGATTCATCAGCCAATTTCATAAAGTTTACTGACCTCTCAGTGAATATTCACTGATTTTCTAGTGATTTTTCTCTCTGATTTGTATTTAGTAAAAAAAATTTCACTGATTTTCTCCTGTGCTGCTATTCTGACTTTTTCTCAGTGGTTTTCGATCATTTTCACGGATTTATAATTGAGAGAGTAGTGGTGAAAAAAAAATGAAATTTCATAATTAATGAATGCGTGAGGCAATAGAGTGCGCCAATGAATATTTATTTCATTTCTGATGCAATAACAATAATTACCCTGTCAATACGAGTATTTTGATATGTCACATGCTATTTAAAATTTTTGACTTTGAGAGAATATTCTCCAGAGACTCGAGAATATTCGCGAATATTCTCAGATTCTGCGCGCACGCAGAATCTGCATGCCATCACTAATCGTGACTGGCATTCTCATTTTGAAACTTTGCCAAAAATGGTCTCAAAATTCAAAAAAACTGAAAAAAAAGTTTAAAAACAAAATTTAAAACTTTCAAATTTTGAACTTTTGTCTCCAGAAGGAGGAGTTGAACAAAGAGCATTGTTAAATGAATCTCAAATATTACCACGTTTTTTGGAGTTAATTTCTCAACATTTTTGTGTAGGTTCCACAAAAATTTGAAGAAGTTGTAAAATAACTTACCCCAGTAGATTTTAAAAACCCGGTTTTGAAATATCAAGCATTCAAAGATATAATCAATTTGTGCCCTGTAATTCCGGTTGTAATCATGTAATACATATGTACCTAAAATGAACCAGTTATTTGCAAAACAACGTAACGCCAAAGAAGTAAATTTTTCAGAACTAACAAACAACATTTTCAATCAAAATCGCTTACGTTATGGTAGAAATAAATGTCAGAAATAGAAAGAGAACGCAAAATTACACCTTTTGAGTCAAATTTTGGTTTTCAAAGTGTCAACATGATTGATTTACAGCCCAATGAAGTTCATGGACTTATGTTGTTTTGCAAATGACCGTCATTTTCGACCATAAGTTGTTTAAAATTTCACCGGAGGGCTTCTAAAGTTGAAAAAATATTTAGAATGATGAAATTCCACAAAAGCTCCGTAAAAAGTTTGATTTAACGCACAAAATGTATTTCTAAAACTCCACGAGTCCCGAACTTGAAAAAAAATTAGAAATCCGTACGATCCGCCTACATTGTGGTAAAAAACTGAAAATTAGCAGATACCCTATTTTCGACCTCCTGAATCGATTGGAAGTGGCTTTAAGACGTTTCGGAGCCAACAGGAAATTTTGGAATTTTTTAGTGCTGTTACAAATATGTACTGTATTTTCAAAACGGCTGACTCAACGAAATGTGGTATCATGCTCAATTGATAGAGAGTGCGACATACCATCAGAATCGACAGTAACATAAAAATCGCCTAAAATGGGTGTTACGCTGGTTCAAATAGTCTTAAATTGTACTTTTTTTGGTTTAAAAAAAAATATCATAGTTTCGAGTACGTACCTATGTGCTTAATGAATCTGGTGAGAATTTTTTGTTCGAAAAGGTATTCTATTTGAGGTTTAGTTATTTTAATTTTTGAAGGGAAAACTGATGAGAAAATTTGATGACTCCTTCAATAATGGAGAGGAAAAGTTCATGTGGGTAATTTTTGTTTTTTGGAAATATTCCCTCCTCCAGGATTTACCGCACAAATTAAAAGTTTTGTAATAATTTTGGAAATTTGGCTGAAAAATAAATTGGTCGATTCTGCACAGTCGAAATTTTAAAACTCTTTGGTAAAAGAAAATAAAAATCATAAAATGAATAGTTTTTAAAATATAATTATTTAAAGTGTCTAAGAATAAATTCTGTACATATTATTAAATATATTCCAGAACTACAAACTTACCATTCTAAATACCTATTAATTAATTATAATAATTCATTGGTATCATAAAATAGGGGATTCGGGATATTCAAAAAATTATTTTTGTTCAGACTAGGTCCCGAATTAATATTTATAACAATCGGGCTAAGATGATGGGAGATCAAATTGAGAACATTTTGACGACAATTTCATTTTATTTGTAGATGTAGGTAAAAATTATGGAATTGAATTATTCTGTGTAAAAACTGTACTGTGTAACCTAAAATAGTAAACTCCAAGTAGTATAGGTAAATTCCCTAACATGAATTTTCCTTCAAAAATAAACTCTTCCATTTTAAATTAAATTAAATCAAGATATAAAATTTTTCATAATTACTCAATTATATTTGATTATTATTTTAAATTTAAAAAATTTAATTAATATTTTATAAACCGCTTCAACAATTTTACAATTTTGAAAGGCTTTAATTTTTGGTTATCAAAGAGTCGATATCTAAATATTCAAAACTTTTAAAACTATAATGAAAAATACTTGCTATTTCTTTCCGATTGACTTTACAACAATAAGCATATTTCATATGATCGGGTGTAATCTGTATAAGCATTTCCTCATCATTCGTCCATGTTCGAAAATCGCATTTCATTTGTTTTCCTGTGACACATCCTGTGGAAGGTGTATTTCCAGGAGTATTGTGAATTATAATCATAACAGCTACCTTTTTTTCCTCTAGATGTATAAATTTATACCAAATATTTTCCTGGAATAATAATAAATTGAACCATTCTTTCGAAGTGGTATCGACATTTTCGGATGGTTCGACTTTGGTAAGAATGGTGAGATTGTCATACGATTCTACATTCTTGGATTTTACTAGTGATTTCATTTTGACTTGTATTATTCCTTGGTCGATGACTTTCATCAGTGGTACCAGGTTTTCCCAAAGCGGTGCCATGTTTATGTAATGATTGGTGGACTTTTTGTTCAAGTTAACGGCGAAATGATCTGGAGGAACAAGTGGTTGAGGTACCATTACAAAAGCACCCATTTTTGATGAATCTTTCTGAAATGAAAAGTAAAAATAAGTATTGAGCGTGGAAGAATTTATGCAAGTGTGTAGCTACTCATCAGTATATGCGAATTAGACGCACATTTTTTTCCGATGCATATTGTCTTTCCAAAGTTCGGAATGTGCCGGGATTCATGAAATATGGATTTGTGCTGATTGCGGGCAGTTTATATTGACTTTGAGTTTGTAAACGTTGAGGCGATTTGATTGTATGCTTAGTCCATAACACTTTTTTTTCGGCGGTATCGTAACAAACTTCATAATTAAACACACGTTTCGGATTATTTTCTAAGACGGGGTTCTAAAATCGAGAAATATTTTAAAATTCATTTTGAATTGTTAAGACAATCGAATACGTTACACATTCAACAGAATGGTACCTACTTTTCGAAAATTTTCTTCTCGGAATTTTTCCAAATCACTCTGTTCGCCGCAGGTCTGTAAAATTTTTCAACATAATACGAAGATATTCATAAAACATTGGCAGGAAAGGTGAAAAATAGGTACTTACAAGATATGAAACATCATGTTTGGTTTGGTACGGGTTGGTTCCACATATTTCAAATTCTTTTTTTTGCAATTTGTAAAATAAGAAGTGTATTTCTTGTTTGCAGCGTTTGTCTTGGGGTTGTTTGATTTCCTTAACAAACAAGCAGTATTTCAGGTGGTAATGACCTTTTGAAGCTTCTTCGATGTGTGTAATGTCTAGGTTGTTTTCGGGTGGGCAGTAGTATTTTTCTGAATTGAAGAATGACTCATGACGAATGCCTGTATCTCCTGCGGAAATTTTCAAATCAGAAAACTATTTTACTGTCTTATTCTTAATTTGTCAGGAAAATCAGTAATTTTGAAATGGACTCTACCTGGTTGAGCAAAAACGTGATTTAAAATGAAGAGGAATAATATCGAGAATGATTTCATCACAATATGTACGAAAAATACCATGTTATCTAATCAACAAGATACATTCGAATACGAAGATTCTCATAAATTCACGCTTCTTTATTTCATTTTTTTCGATTGAAACCTGGTTTCTGTGATGCAAATCACTGTTGAAAAAATCGTTTAAATATTTTAGGTATCTAGGTACATCGCAGATGTTAAAACGTACGATCCGCGAAAACAAGTCGTACGCGTAACTACAATATAATTTTTCATAGGTACCTACTTGAGTTGCGTGGTTATTCTTATTATTTATGAATTATGAATCCGTTCGATGTATGTATGTTAAAAAAAATAATGGATTTTATTTGCTCGTAACCAGCTGGCAACCTCAAGAGAACTCGTGTGAATCATACTTATGCGAAGTTTGGGATAAACAGAACATCGATATCGTCTTAGTATGGAATAGTTTTACAAATTGTAGAGGAGTCAGCAATGTCGTCTTGTTTGATTTTCTACCTTGGCAAGTTGAATTTCAGAGTATTCGTGTATCTGAAATGAATTCTGTTGCTTGATTCAAATTTTATGAAATTATACGTTCGCAACTTTGGGTGAATCGAAAAAAAATCATAGCCTGGATTTTTAAGATAATTAGAGAGGATGTTTACTTTGAGTGGGAAACTTCCCAGAACAATCTCGAGACCTTTAGCCTGAAAGTGAACGGAGCTAGGAGATCTTTAAGTAGAAACATTTTCAGAATAAATTCAGTTTTTAGCCCCATTTTGGTAGTTTTATCTGTTGGGAACTTCGGTCACCATCTAAAACTATGTGCTTTTGGGTTCTACGCTTCCTTGAATCATTGTCCTTGAAATTGGATGCCACTTTTTGCTCTCTACAAGGGGATTGAAACGTTAAAAATCGCGAATTTGACGAAATTTATTTTTAACAAATTAGAATCGCTTGCTAAACCACCTGAAAATCGAGCCAAAAATAATATTTTTCAATTAAAATTTTACGATCAAAAGAGAAAATTTATTTTATCTATATGATGTGACTTGACCTCACAACAAACAGCGCAGCGTAGTCTGTTTCATCAGAAGCAACACGTTCACTTATTTGCGCATCTGTTGTCCATTTTTCGAAATCGCATTCCTGTTGTATGTATTACTACGAAGCATCCTTCGGATGGGAAAAAAGTTATGAAACGAAAAATGATTGTTTTTTAAATTCTCTACAACTTTTATTTCAAACTTTTTTTCATATTTCCACTTTTTCGGATATTATTGACAACTGGTTCGAAACTACTGAACCGGTTTCAAAAAGAACATACCACATTTTAATCGTGTCAGCGTGTAATCTCTGTTTCAAAAAAAAAAAATAGGTCTTCAATTTTTTGACCCAAACCGGTTTTTGAATTTGTAGACACCCTATTGTTAGGACTGAAAGTTTGATTATCGATCTTCAATGTCTTCGTCGCAAGGAACACATTGCCGTTTGAACTGTCTTAGTATCTCTTTTCAATTCTGAAATATTGAGAAGTGACCTAGATCATTTTGTCACAATGATCTTTGATCTTCAGATCAAAAAAATATCAAGATCAGTTCATTTTGATTTTTTTCTGTATTCATTTTAATTTAGCTAAAAAGGTGATTTTGTTTTTGTTTCTTCAACTTTCATGAACAAATTCATATCTTTCCAATGAGAATGAGTAGTTTATTATTACTATTTAGAAGTACGATCCATTTTTTCCATTTACAATATAAGATACAGACTACAGGTAGGGGAAGGTGGGGCAGGATGAACCGACCTATGCCAAATGTTCTGCCAAATCTATTCAAATTGGTCAAATTGTCTGATTCTTGCAATAAATTAAAGTTCAAACATTTACCTTTCATTTCGCTGAAAAAAAAAATCCATTTTGGTGCATATACCTTAACCCTACAGAATTTTTTGAAATTTTTTATTTTTTTGTATCCTGCCCCACCGATGGGGCAGGATGCAAAATGCCATGGGAAAAGATGCAAAAAGTGAAGACATGATGAAAAATCGTGAACTTTTTTGCAAAATTTACTCAAGTACATTCGATGTGGATAATACAGATTTAAATAGGAGCGTAATTTTTGAAAAGAGGAGTTCTAGAACCTTTGAATTCATAATTTATGCTGCCTGAATTGATTTTCTGATTTTTTAGGCAAACTTTTGATATTTTTGATATTCTATCTTACAATCAAAGCAAAAATGTGATACGGACCATTTTTAGTACCATATGTGACTTTTTCGAAAAATTCGTATTTAAAAACAATGTTTGCATCCTGCCCCATTTTCAATTTGCATCTTGCCCCACTGGTACTATTTTTCTTTAACGCAATGTACTGGGAAGAAAATATAGGGGAAAGTGCCAACCAAATACATCATTGGATAGGTACCTAATTGGATGCAGATTACAAAAAAAATTACTTGATTTTTTTTTTTCAAAACTTGAAAACATGATATTTCACAAAAATTAAATTTCAAGAATTTTACAAAAGTTACGTAAAATCATATTATTGATACCTGATAACTCATGGACAAGCGATCCGTTAGGTCTGTAATTTTTTTCTGTTTTGTATCAAATGGATACCCATCCACCAATTGGCCAGAAAAATTTTTTCAATCACATCACTGACGACAATAAGCCAATTTGCATATTGCCTCCTGGTGCATCCTGCCCCACCTTCCCTTACAGGTAGTACTGCAGTAGACTTTAAGGGTTAAAATTGACATTAAAAAAATGTAAAACGAATTTTCAACAAAAAATTCCAATTATTAAAAATCGTGACGCGATGGAGTAAAACTGAAATCATATTCGAACTCCGCTGCAATAAACAGTAGGTCAGAATCACCGATCAGAATCAATTACTTAGAAAAAAATTGTTGATTTGCCGGCCTTTGATATTTTATATTCCCATGGTTACAAATGGGAAATGTTAAAAATACGCTTAATTACAAGAAATCTATTTTCTGGCAAAAGAAAGGGTCCTACGAAAAAAATTAATGAAACATAAATTGTAGAGCGTAAAATTTCCTTACTGAAAAGTCCAATTAGTTTTTTCTTAGAAGGCTTAGTTTTGAAGATATTTTCAATTCAAAAAAATAAGTTGAACTTTGAACTAAAATATCTCGAAAAGTAAGCCTTAAAAAAAACTAATTGAACTCTACTGAAGGGGAATTTTACGCTCTACAATTCACGTTCTTTTCATTTTTTTCGTAGAACCCCTCCTTCTTTCAAAAAATCGACTTCAAATACCTATCAAAAGGTATCAAAAAAAGTAGAAAAACTGTTCAACAAAAAATTCAAATTGAAAAAAATCTTTGGGTGATGGAATTTTTTCACTATTTTTCTGGTGATTTCAGCTCGAAAAATATGTACTATAAAAATCACCCATGAAATTTCATACAGCATTTTCCATATCGATCTCGACCTGTGTTATGTTTTTCGCTCTAGTTCTTTCGTTAACGTTAAAAATCAACAAACTCCTAAATCATTTTATAGCAAGTAGGATTTTGAGGATCCAAGCCCAAATTTATTTTCCATTCAAAATTTTCAACTTTGAATATTTTCAAAAAATAGAAGTACTAAGATTACGGACAAAATTACTTAGAATTACGAAAGAATACAAAAATTAGAAAATGATCTTTTTGATTTAAAAAAAATGATCTAGATCAGATCAAGATCAAAAAATAAATTATGATCTAGGTCATGCCCAGCTCTTGTCATATTGTATATACTTGATAATAAATGAACAGTACGTCCTTTCACATAATAGAAAATAGAAATTCTCTCGATTTCTCTCGATTATTTAGAATGTTTCCATGATTTCTGTGTTCGACCAAAAAAATTTTTTTGGACATACTAAGACGATCCATAACACAATATTTTATGTACTTTTTTGTGGTGGGGAAGTTGAACTGCTTTGAATCAACGTCATCATACGAGATTAAGGACTATAGTCATGAACGATCCTTAAGTATTATTCGGCCAAGTAATGAATTTTAATTCGATTTTTTATAATTTAGCCGGAAGTAAAAATAAAAAAAAATCTTCATACAAAAGTTGGAGAGGATGAAAAAGGGAACATTTTCGTGAACATTTTAAAATTATTTCTTCAGGGAGCGAATATGCACCGTGTCGTATTTAATTTTTTTATGTTTAATTTTTTCATTATGCAGATGATTGTAAAATTTTAATAAAATGGATGTTCTTTAGTTAATTTTTCGTCATAATTTTGAAAAAAAATTGATAAAATTCGTCCAAAATACATGTTTAGCATTTTTTTTTTGGAACCAAGAAAATGAAAATCATGATGACAAACAAGAGTTGTGATATATCCGCTTCATGAAGAGATAATTTAAAAACATTTTCACGAACATGTTCCTTTTTTCATCCTCTCCAACTTCTTTGTGAAGTTTTTTTTTTATTTTTACTCCCGGCTAAATTATACGTCATCAAAGGTAAAAGGGTAAAAATGTGAATTTTGTCACATTAAAAAAGACAATATAGGTACCTAACTCAACTTTTTATTTTCAATATAGAAAAATATAGAAAAGATATCAAGTGATGAGCGAGCTGTTTTCTTGCAAAATGATGAAATCTTAAGGTAAAAATGTTTTCCCACCTGAATTCCTTAATTTACTTAGTACCTATAGGTAATACCTAGATATTTAAAAAATTGCACTCAAACTTCAATCGCGATTTCCTAAAAACGCCATGTTTTCTATATGTCCATTTTATTGTGACACATTCAATTGAAATTTCAAGTACGTAATACGTATGTCCTTATTATGTTTTTGGTGAAAAAATTTTTTGCTCAAGATTTTATTTTATTTGAGGCTTAGTTAATTCGATTTCTGAAGGGGAAACTGATGAACAAGTTTTATTATAAGTACCTTCTTTACTAATAGGAAGGCAAAAGTATAACATATGCAGAAAACTCTTTTCTTTTTTCGGGAATATTTTCTATTTCAAGATTTACCGATCAAATTACAAGTTTTGTTATAATTTTGGAAATTTGGCTGAAAAAAATTGGTCGAATCTGCACAGTCGACATTTTAAAACTCTTTGGTAAAAGAAAATAAAAATCGTGAAATGAATAATGTTTGAAATATAATTATTTAAAATGCCTAAGAATAAATTCTGTACATATTATTAAATATACTTATTTTAAAACTACAAACGTAACACAAATTAATTCATTGGTATCATGACGTGGGACATTTGGAATATTCGATAAATTTTTTCTGTTCAGACTAGGTCTAGAATTTTGTATTTATAACAATCCAGCTGGGATGATGTGAAATCAAGTTAAGAATATTTTGACGGCCATATTATTTTTTGTAGATATAAGAATTATGGAATTGAATTATTCTGTATGAAAACTGTATTGTGTAACCTGAAATGAACTCCCAGTAGTAGTTAAATCCCCTGACATTAAATTTTCTTTCAAAATTACACCCCTTCAACAATTTTACAATTTCGAAAGGCTTTAATTTTTGGTTATCAAAGAGTCGATATCTAAATATTCATAAGTTGTATAACTATAAGCAAAAATACTTGCTATTTGGTTCGGATTGACCTTACAACAATAAGCATATTTCATATGATCGAGTGTAATCTGACTAAGCATTTCCTCATCATCCGTCCATGTTCGAAAATCGCATTTCATTTGTTCTCCTTTGACACATCCTTTGGAAGGTGTATTTCCAGGAGTATTGTGAATTATAATCATGGCAGCCACCTTTTTTTCCTTTAGGTATATAAGTTTATACCAAATATTTCCCCGGAATAATAATAAATTGAACCATTCTTCCGAAGTGGTATCGACATTTTCGGATGGTTCGACTCTGGTAAGAATGATGAGATCGTCATGCGATGCTAAATTTTTGGATTTTACTGTTGATTTCATTTTGACGTGTATTATTCCTTGGTCGATGACTTTCATCAGTGGTACCAGGTTTTCCCAAAGCGGGGCCATGTTTAGGTAATGATTGGTGGATTTTTTGTTCAAGTTAACAGCGAAATGATCTTGAGGAACAAGTGGTTGAGGTACCATGGTAAAAGCACCCACTTCTGATGAATCTTTCTGAAATTAAAAGTAAAAATAAGATTGAGTGCGTAAGAATTTATACAAGTGTGTGACTACTACTTATAAGTATACGCGAATTGGACGCACCTTTTTTTCCAATGCATACTGTTTTTCCAAAATTATGAATATGTCGGGATTCGTGAAAAAATATGGATCTGTGCTGATTGCGAACGGTTTAGACTGACCTTGATTTTGTAAACGTTGAGGCGATTTGATTGTATGCCTAGTCCATAACACTTTTTTTTCGGCGGTATCGTAACAAACTTCATAATTATACCAACGTTTAAAGTTTTCCAACACAGGTTCCTAAAATCGAGAAATATTTAAAAATTCATTTTGAATCGCCAAGACAATGGCATACGTTTCACATAGGTATATGTACAACAGAATGGTACCTACTTTTCGAAATTTTTCGTCTCGGAATTTTTTCAAATCACTCTGATCTCCGCAGGTCTGTAAAATTTTCCAACATAATACGAAGATATTCATAAAACATTCGTAGGAAAGGTGAAAAATAACATGTACTCACTTGATATGAAATAGCATGCATGGTTTGGAACGGCGTGGTACCACATATTTCATATTTTTTTTCATTGAATTCGTGAAATATGAAGTTTGTTTCTTGTTTGCATTCTTTGTCTTGAGGTTGTTTAATTTCCTTAAGAAACGTGCAGTATTTCATTTTGTAGTGTCCTTTCGAAGCTTCTTCGATGTGCGCAATGTCTAGGTGGTTTTCGGCTGAGCAGTGGTCTACTCCTGAATTGAAGAATGACTCATGACGAATGCCTGTATCTCCTGCGCAAATATTCAAATCAGAAAACTGATTTACTGTCTTATTCTCAATTTGTCTGGGAAATCAGTAATTTTGAATGTACTCTACCTGATTGAACCAAAACTTGATTTAAAGTAAAGAAGAATAATATCAAAGATGATTTCATCACAATGTAATAATGTATGAAAAATACCATGTTACCCAATCAACAAGATATATTCGAATACGAAGATTCTCACGAATTCACGCTTCTTTATTTTATTTTTTTCGATTGAAACCTGGTTGTTGTGATACGAATCACTGTTGAAAAAATCGTTTAAATATTTTAGGTATCTAGGTACATCGCAGATGTTAAAACGTACGATCCGCGAAAACAAGTCGTACGCGTAACTACATAATTTTTCATAGGTACCTAGACCTACTTGAGTTGCACGGTTATTCTTATTAATTATGAATCCGTTCGATGTATGTAAGTATGTTAAAAAAAATAAATGGATTATATTTGCTCGTAACCAGCTGGCAACCTCAAGAGAACTCGTGTGAATCATACACTTATGCGAAGTTTGGGATAAACAGAACATCGATATCGTCTTAGTATGGAATAGTTTTTCAAATTGTAGAGGAGTCAGCAATGTCGTCTTGTTTGATTTTCCACCTTGGCAAGTTGAATTTCAGAGTATTCGTGTCTCTGAAATGAGTTCTGTTGCTTGATTCAAATTTTATGAAATTATACATTCGGAGTAGGTTGGATCGAAAAAAAAAATTGTAGTAATTAGAGAGGATGTTTACTATGAGTGGGCGACTTTCCAGAGCAATCTCGACACCTTTGGCCTGAAGGTGGATGGAGCTAGGAGATCTTAAAGTAGGAACATTTTCAGGAAAAAAGGCAGTTTTTCGCCCCTTTTGGGTAGTTTTATTTGCCGAAAACTTCGGCCACCTCCTAAAAATATGTGCTTTCGGTTTCTATGCCTCCGTGAATCATTGACCTTGAAATTGAATGCCACTTTTTGCCCTCTACAAGGGAATTAAAAAAATTATAATTGTGAATTTGACGAAATTTTGATTTCTAACAAATTAGAATCGCTTGCTAAACCACCTGTAAATCGAGCCAAAAGAAAATTTTGACCAGCAAACAGAGTCACCTTTTTTAGTGACTGTTCCCAATTTCAAGGTTGGTCACTAAAAGTCACTTTTTTTGCCAAAAGGCCACTATTGGTTCCTTTTTTCATTCTGAAGTCACTTTTTTCAAAAATTCAAAAGAAGGTACCTATCCAGAAATGTGTTTTTTCGCTTCTTTTATTATGAATTTTCAAAAAAATTGTTTAGTCACCTAGAATGATTTTTGACGAAAGGGTACCGGTGGTCAAGATAGGCGAATCTGTCCCCGAGCTGAAATTCGAAACTAACCGATGGAATTTAGTTCTTAGGGTCTGAAAACCACGTGGTGAAAATTTTGGTCTCCTTTCCCTCTCCTAGCTGTAGTTATGGGTCAAAACGTTTCTTTTTTCAGCCTTTCTATTAACAAATTTTATTTTCGTGAGTTTTCAACCAAATTTTTTCAAATTTGCGTGAGTTGTACACTATACCGAGGGGTGTTAGTGGGTGGTTTGAAAAAAAAATTTAATGATTTTTTCTTTCCAAAAATCACGTTTGAAAAATTCAAATTGAGTTTTCTGTATGATGTTTCAGAGGTGCGATTCTGAAAAAATATATTTTATGTACCTAGTCCCTATATACAACGTGATTTTTTTTCAACATTTTTTAGGTGGTGGAAGATCTTAAAAAATGCGAAAAACACTTTTTTCACAACGTTTTTCCCTCATAAAAATGGTCATTTTTGGCCAAAAACAAATTTCTCGTTATTATGTCCGAAAATACGTATTTACACGCCATTTGATCGATTTTCACTTTATTTCATATCTTTTTCGTGATTTTTGTAATTTCAAGTTCAAATAAGTACAGCACGAGGCTCAAAATTAAATATCTCTCACGAAAAAGTTTGCAACAGATTCATGTTTAGCAGCTCAAACTACTTCAATAAACTCCATTTGTACGATCAAAACACTCAAATTTTGAAAATTCGGTTTCAAGCCGACGAATTTTTTTCAGTAATACGCCGATACTTAAGGTTGTCCACATTTAGATAAATGGAGAATTTTTTTTTGTTAATTATCAATCGGGCCTGTCTATTAATTTTCTCCTTCGTGGATAGGTTTTACACTGAAATATTTTTAGCCTGAATGATTAAAGGGGACCCATGTCTCTGTCCCCTTCCTGAATTTTTAAATTTCAAAAAAAATCGTACAATTCACAAAATAATTTTTTTTGCTAGGGGAGGAGCCGAAAAACTCATCAAAAGATTAACAAAAGCCGTTAAACAGAAAAGAAATCTGCCAGAAAACAATTTTTTTAGAAAACACTTTCAAAGTTGGTTTTTGCTAAAACTTTGTTGTGTGGTTCCATTTTATAAAAATCAATTTTTGTATTTGAATGTTACGATGGGAGAGGGGGTTTAAGCTTTATTTTTAATAGATGTTAGAGTTCGGTGCACCAAAATCCGTTTTTTTTTCATTTTTCCGATGGAAGGTTCATTTTTTTGTGGTCTAATATTTTGTAGAAGTAATTTATTCTCCAAAAGAAGTGTTCTTTTAGGTGCAGTCATGTCATGTCTTTTTACACGCGGGTTCCTTTTCCAATGTCATTTTATCAAAAAATTTTACACTATGGGTTAAAAGACGTCAACATTCTTCCGGATTCGAATTGCAACCAATTCTGAAACATTTACATTTTATTAAAGGCTGGGGCGGCGCGACGGGGGGAGGGAATAATTCTCCCTGCCAATTTCCAGTCGGCAATTTCAGAAAATTTTCAAAAATTTTGAGTAATTCGGCAAAATCTTAGAAATTTTGACAAATTCAAAATTTTAATTTTCCATCCTCGCTTCGCTCGGAACTGGAAGTAATGAACAATTTCATAGCTTTTTTCTACTATGTGCAATGAAATTACCGAGAGAAAAATTTTCTGGCCTGAGTAGGTATTAGCCGGCATGGCTTTTAACAATGGAAATATATTCGAAATCTCGGGGAATAATTTCCAGGTGTGAGCAAGACTGAAAATTGACCTAATCATTCAGGTCTGTTTAAGCATGATGTTACTTTTCAAATTTTTGTTACGTTGATCTTTAAAAATTGTGTTTTTTCCTTTCTATGATGTTGTAGTATAGTCGAATTACTGCAAAAAAAGGCTTCCGCTCGCACCAAATGTAAAAAGCAATTTGACGACTGATTCTTAATCTAGAATGTATTTAGAAAAAAATAAGCTTGGGTGCCGTTTTTTCCAGGACCTCCCCTTCCGAGGTATCGATTTTGTTAAAATATTACCTTTCTCTTTCGTCGATGTAGTCACCCCTCCGCCCTTCCACGTGAGTGATTTACTTCTCGATTACGTGATAAAAAAAAGGCAATAAACTACAATTTCAATTTCAAAGTAATCAAAATTGTACAAAATACTAGTCAAAAATGACCCTCTATCCCCGTCCAGAGATGGTTTGCGGGGTGCCTCAGGATCTGTGTTTATTGCTTTCGACCTGTAGTATTGAGAAATCGTTTTAAAAACTTCGACCGATGAATATTATCTCGTATACATTATAGTGATTTCTGCATATTAATAAGAAAAACTGGTATAATTTCAGCAAACTTGGACCCAGGAAGTTGAAAAAATGTATTTTTTAAGTATTTTTGAGGAAAAATACGAAAATTTGTGTAGAAAAATTTCAAATTTGAGAGGCTTCTTTTCCTCGAATCTTGACAGTAATGGCATTTTTGATTTTAGCGGGATTCAATGATACAGAAATGATATCAACAAATATCCGGTGGCCTAATTACGTAAAATGGGGAAGGGGCTGAACCTTCCCTGCCTCTCCTATGGGGTTTGACAATGGCCTCCCAGGCTCGAAAAATTTCTCATGGTATCCTTGTTCACCGTACAAAACTTCATGCCTCTCGCATAGTTCTCCATTTATGGCAAAAAAACGCACTTGGCCATTGGACAAAATAAAAACTTTGTAAAAGGGGGAGGGGGTGGATCCTTAGGATTGAGGGGTGGGGGTATTGCGATGAACTTTCTAGATGTAAAATTTTATTCCAAATACTTGTTGTTATTGCACATTTTGCGCTATTTTCGATATTTCTTATAATAAATGAGAAAAACTTGATTTTGAGTATTTCTGAAAGTACATTTTTGAAATTTGGGGCCTAAGGGTTGCTCCAAATGAAATTTTTGTAATAACCAAAAATGTAGAGAAGTTTTCAATGAAGAACTTTTACTTGAAACATTTTTTTGAATAACCAATAATAGGGGAGATACACGCATTTTCAAGAAAGGGGGGTGGACCCTCGGAAGAGGAGGGGCTAGGAAAAATGGCACCCAAGCTTTTTTTTTTTCTAAATATATTCTAGATTAAGAATCAGTCGTCAAATTGCTTTTTACATTCTGAGCGAACGAATGCAGTAATTCGACTATACTATTGCTTCACATCGTTTTTGTTGTAGGTAATCATTGCAAAAAAATAGTATTTTTAAATTTTTCTTCGGCAATTTTGAATTTTTTAGTCGGCATTTTGGAACCTCACTCCTTCCAAAAATGTGTGTTCGAACTGCCTCTGACTGAAGGAGGTGACTTGATAGCATTTTTTGATTGTTTCGTTTTCAACTTTTTTATTTTATGAATTTTAATTACTGTGCTAAACAATTACAACGTTAGTACCTATGTATGTATCTACCTTGTATCCGGTAAGCGAAGAATTGACAAAACGCTGGCGTTTTTTCTCACCAAATCGCTGAAAAGAAACAAAGGTTTAATGATCCCTTAATGAGTTTAGCGTTTGTCGTTGGCGATAATTGCTATTGCGCTTGGCTTGATGGTGTAGGCAACTTACAAAACACGTGTGAAGTAGAAAGCCTAACTAGGTATAAACCAGGGGTTTCTTCATAACAAACAAAAACTATACACACGCAAATACGAGAAATAAAGATAGTTTGTTTTCAGGGCTGCAGATCCGAATGTACCACTTAGTACATCACAACAGAACCACAGGGGGTAAAAAGAGTATCTGAATCTCCGATTTAAAATGACCACGAATCTACTAAAAAGTGTATCCGAATTAATTGATAGGGGTTCCCAAATATGCAAGAAATGACATTCAAGACATCATACATTTTGACTGATATAGGGAGTGATGCGAATCATAACTAATAAGTAGGTACCTACTGGCTACTACTTTTGTTAACCGTAATGTACATTCAAATTGATATTCATAATGCAAGTCTTTGTCCATTAAATTATGAATTGTTCAAAAAAATCTTATAATTTACACAATTTTTTTTACAGAATTTATTTCAAATTTCAAGTTTTTTGTAAAGAAATGTCATGATGCCCTTGACCACGTTTTGGAGAACATGAATGAGGGAAAAGTGGTGAATTTTTATCTTTTGAAGGACTTTTTTCTCAAAAATTCTTGCCCTCCCGTGAAAGATTACCCCACCCCCTCCTGTTTTACGAATATCATATTTAAAATGTCAAGAAAAATTGGAAAAATTGGCCTGGAAAACTTGGCAAAATCAGGGAAAATTATTTCTGAAATATAATGGGCACCCTGATTTCGTTCTTATTTCATTAATTTTTTAAACATTTGAATCGTTCGTTCGTTCGTTCATTTATTTCGAAAAATTTCGGGTACGTTCTTGCAACCCTGCTTGTGAAAAACCAATGCGAAATTTATGGTAAACAGAAGACTAATGAAAAATCGATGAAAACGTCAGCATCTTGATTTGGTATGATTTTTTAACATCATCGAGAATGATATATCGCCCAAAATAATGGATGTGTCATCAATTCATCATTTTTAATTTTTCATCTGCAATAGACATTCGCTGTTATTGACGCGTAAAATTTTAGGCATTTTACGTTTTCAAAATGGATTTCGTAGCTACATTCATGCATGATTTCATCCAGCACCGAAATTCATTTTTGGGATTGTAGGGTTACCGAAAAATTGACGATTTAGGATAACTTTATAGGTACCTACCTAGTTTTTGATATATCATAGAAATTTTTTACCAACTTATCAATGAACTTACAAATAATTTCGCTACTAAAATAAAACTGGTTACGTTTTTTCTTGTCAAAAATTTTTTCAAAAACTGAAATCTCACAAATTAAAGTTTGTGAATTTTCGGGTTCTTTTCATGTTTAAGGTTCGTATAGAGCACGTACAAAAAAAGGAAAACTAACCAAAATTTTCGAGATTAAAAAATCCAAAAAGTGAGAAATTTTAACAAAAAAGAGTGTTTACTCAATTCTTGATTGTTTTTTTAAAAATACGATTTTTAATTCCCGTGTGTTCAATTACATGAAACGAAAAGGTGTAAATTGTCATAATGAAATTTTGCTCAACGGAGTTTTTTTGATTTTTTTTTTCAAGACTTGATGCAGATTTAAAAGTTGATTTTTCATTTTCAGATTATGATTTTGTAAAAATTAAACTTTCGAAAAAATGTAGGTTCTTAGATTTGCTTCTGAAAAAATCTTTCACATGCCTGTATTTTGCTGATTTTAATGTACATGCGGATTTTTTTTATCAAGCTTCAATCTTGCACCTTTCTGATTTTTTTCATTTTTCATTTGTGAAGAAAAACAACTAAGGAAATAGGTACTGTGTTTGAAATTTATTTGAAAATTGAGACTATGTGTAGTGTGTTCAGATTTAACATTTAACGTATGATTTTATGAATTCAAAATTATTTGAGACGCAGCCAGGGATACCCGACCATATGTCGGAAATTTTTTTTTTCGTTTTTTTGGCTCTTTAAGTAGTACAGACTTGTACCTTTCGAATAGCGCAAACCGCATTAAAAAAGGTTGAGAAATGAATTTTCTATGATTTTTCAAAGTTTGTCAAAAAATGATTTTCAAAAATCAAAGTTTTGAGAAAAACGCAAAACAAAATTTGGAACTGTTTTCAATGAATAAAAAAAAATTATGTTCTGTAAACGACTTTTCTCATCGGAAATGGTTTATTTACGTCCTCTTACATCACTTTAGGTCATTGACCCCTTCCAGAAGTTGCCGGCATCGAAAATCGAAACCATACCATATGTCGGGAATCATCTTTTTTCAAGAAATAATGACATTTTTGGTACAAAATTTGTTTTTTTAATAATCGAACACCACTGTAGTTCATTAAAACGAACCTGAAATTACGTGCATTGAGAAATGAAATCATAGTGCAAGTCAAACAACTTTACAAACCAAACGGTGAAAATCATGCTTTGAAAATTAGTGTTCAACAAATATCCGGATAATCGAAATGAAGAGTTTCAACGGGAAAAAATTGAATTTTCGATTTCGATAATCGATTTTTCAATTTCGATTTTTCGATAATCGATTTTTCAATTTCGATTTTTCGATTTCGATAATCGATTTTTCGATTTTGATAATCGATTCTTCAATTTCGATTTTTCAATTTCGATAATCGACCTTTACATTTTGTGAGGGTTCGTGAAAGAATTCGGGAACTCTCGGAAAAGTTCAACCGTTTTCGGGATGTTTTCGGAGCTGTTCGGCAATTTCCGTGTGATATCCGGATAATCCAAATACATAGTTAGTATTTGGTATTTGGATATCCGGATATTTGTTGAACACTACTACGTTTCAATAATAATGAAAGTTGTAAATTTTAACATATTTTTATAAAATTCCGACAATGGTATGGTTTCAATTTCTCAGAGGCCTTCAGCAAAATTCGTTTTTTAACCAAGAAGATGACACTTTTGGGACCTGAACCTATTCTCATATGAAAGTAGAGGGTTCATAGTATACAAATTGATAAAAAAAAAAATTCCATATTTTTGGTCATTTTTTCTTAATTTGCGTTTTTCTCGAAATTTACTTTTCCGACATATGGTCGGGTATCCCTGGCTGCGTCTCATTTTATGATAAAAGTTTATACTTATTAAAATGTGATCAACTTATGTCTAACAGTAATACTATTCGAAAATGAACTATCGAATCTCGTTTTACTAAGGATGAAAGTTTTGCATTTTTTTTTTCGAAAAGACGATTGGAGGGATAGGGATTAATTAGCAAGGAAGTTTTATCTAGACCTCAAAACTGGGTGGTGAACATTTCACCTTTCGTACTCCATATTCACCTCTACCGCGCCTATTTTTCATCATTACCATCAGAGGCCTTCCGACCGGGGGGGGGGGGTGTCTAACCCCCCCCCCAAGCATTTTCCAGTTGGAAAAGTTGGGTGAAGTTGGCAAAAAGTTGGCAGAAAAGGCCGAGTGATAAAAATTGAGAAAAGTTGTGAAATATTGAAATTGAAAAAAAAAATTTAAATGGCATGTGTTGTAAATTTTTCATTAGAAAATTTCGTAGGTACCTATGTGAGATTTGTTAGATCAGTGACGTACCGATAAGGGGCTAAATTCCTCCCCCCCGAGGAAATTTTTTACTTGTGAGTTGGGAAAATTGAACATTTCAACACATCAGTTGAGAAAATTGGACAGTTGGGATTAATTTTTTTGATGAAAAATAATAAATAATGGTTATTTTAAAAGTTGGAAATCAACAAAATTTCCATTTGTTCCAACTCAAAATTGGTAACTTTCCCAACTCGAAAATGGTTAATTTCCAGACTCAAAATTGGTAATTTTCCCTACTCAAAATTGGTTATTTTTCCAACTCAAAATCGGCCGTTCCCCCAAGTGATGAGTAAAAATGTCAGTTGGGACGATTGGTATTTATTTTTTAAATGAAAAATGATTAAATAAAATGGTTACCTATTTTAAAGTCGGAAATCAACAAAATTTTCACTTATGTGTTGGTAAAATTAGTCATTTTCCCAACCTTTTCCAACTGAAAATTTATCATTTTCCCATCGAAGAATTAAACCGTCGTAATAAATGTTTTTTTAGGAAAAAAATGATTAATTATCTTGCATTTTGAAAAATTTTACTCGTCTACCAAAAAATTTTTATATAGTTGTACTTGTAATTTAAAAGCGATTTTTTCGCATTTTTCTTCAAAGTTATTCCAAATAATTTCATTGTTCTTGTTCTCCTTAAAACTTATTTTTGATATTTGAAAACCAAAAGCTTCGGCCTCGCTACGCTCGGCCATGGTATATTTCTGCTTTAATCATTTCAAAGTAGAAGCAGTCGATTTTTCATTAAAGTTTATTCTTCTAAAACACTATTTTATTGCACATTCAATTTGAGATTTTCTAAAATTTTCGCCCTCGCTTCGCTCGGGCTAAATCCATTTTTTTTTTCATTTTGAAAAATCTGACTGTAAGGTTTTTAAAAAATTATTTCATTTAAACAATTTTTCTAAAACTTGATTTTAGAACCTTTTTAATGAAGTACCTAACTTCACGTTTTGATTTCTAAACATGATTTCAAGTTTTTAATTTTTCTCAAAGTTGATTTTGATTTTTATAATATAGGTAGGTATACTTTTAGATTCAACGGTTCAAGTAAGATATAGTTAAGCAGGGTCTCACCTAAAGAGGCAGAGAGCAAGTAAGTCCTCAGAACGATTTTTTTGAGGACCTCCTTTCAGAAATCATAATCCAAGTCTGAAATTACTCCCCAAAATCACGATCCAAATCACAATTCTTCAACCCATCACTGAAATTACCTCCCAAATAAAAATTTTTCAAAAACTTCGGCCTCGCTGCGCTCGGCCTTACTGTATTTTTCTTTTCATAATTTTAAAATACTTAATTCAAATCCTACAAAAGTGATTTTTTTCGTATTTTTCCTCAAAATTATTTCAACTACTTTTATTACATTCTATCTTCTTAAAACTCATTTTCGATGTTTAAAAATCAAAATTTTCAAAAGGTTTGGCCTCGTTGTGCTCGGCCTTATTATAGGTATTTCTTTTGTTAAAGTAAAAGCAGCCAATTTTATTAAAGCTACGTTAAATACAAAACATTTTTTTATTAAATTTTAAATTTTCTTGAAATTTTTCACCCTTGCTTCACTCGAGACAATATAAGACAATTCCAAAGGGGTTTTCATTTACAATGAAATTGGTTAGGGAAAAAATTCGAGATTGTAACATTTTTTTGTTATTATTATTTTTGAGCCAGTTTTTATATGTACCAAAAAAAAGGTAATTTCTATTCCTAAATAAATTTTTTTAATGAATATTGCTTCCGCAATGTTTTGAGAAAAATTAGCACTGGTAAAATTTTTTAAAAAATCAATTGGCAAATTTGAAAAAAATAGTTGGCAAATTCGAAAAAATTAGTTGGAAAATTTGAAGTTCTCACCCCCCCCCCCCCCCAGAGCATATCGCTTCGGAAGGCCTCTGATTACCATATTTTTCAGGAGTCCTTAAAAGTATCCCTTTTCGATTGGTATTTGGTGCAAAATGAAAAAAAAATTCCTGAAATGAGGTTAGTTTGTATCTAGACTATTTTTTCAAAATGTAGAAAACTGCATTGTACAATTTTTTTTTAATATGAAAAAGAGTAGCGAATTTGCGCTTATGATTTTCATGAGTAACAAGATTCATTTCAAAGCATTTCTGAAATTTCTTTTCCACTTTTTTCAAAATATTAAAAAAACACGAAAAAGTAATAATTTTTGAAGACTCACGTCAAAGGTACAAATGAAAAATGGTCGTCATTGGTATTTTTGGGTAAATGGAAATACATTCATACCTACTACCTGAAATCATTTTTGAAAGAGAATTGATTTTTTTTTCAAATTTTTCAAATTTTTTGAACCTGGTCTGATAATAATGTCAGGAGAATAGAAGTAAATGTAGAGTCAAGGGACTGAAATTTTTACTACGTTGTTTAGAAGTTAGATGGAATTTCATTTGAAAAAAAAAATGCAAAACGATCGCCCCTATTATTCATCTACAATTCTTTTAATTTCTACTCGAGACTTTTGCCTTCGGTTGCCAAATCGTGAATTTTCAAATATTCATCAATGTCGTAAATTTGTGAAAAAACATCCTCTACATCTTTCATCGTGATCTCACAACAGAAAGCATACTTTGTATTGTCGGAAGTAATTGACTCATCTTTTGACCACTTTTCAAATTCACATTCCTTCTGTTCTCCTACAAGACATCCCTTGGAAGGGGTTTTCCCAGGAGTATTGTGGATTATAATCATAACAGCCGCCTTTTTTGCCTCTCGGTATATTAATTTATACCAAATATTTCCCTGGAATAATAATAAATTGAACCATGCTTCCGAAGTTGTTTCGTCATTTTTGGATGGAACGACTTTGGTATGAATGATGAATTTATCGTACGATTCCGGATTCTCGGATTCTAATTTCATCTGAGCTTGTTTTATCCCTTGGTCGATGGTTTTCATCAGTGGTACCAGGTTTTTCCAAAGTGGTGCCATGTTTATATAATGATTGGTGGATTTTTTCGTCAAGTGAATAGCAAAATGCTCGGGAGGAACTAGTGGTCGCGGTACCATTATAAAAGTATCAGGTGCTGATGGGTTTTTCTGAAATTAAAAATGAAAATAAGTATTGAACGCAGAAAAATTTACAGTCATTCGGGAGTATACTCGAATAACACGTACCTCTTCTTCCAACGCATATTGTGTTTCCAAAATTGAAAATAGACTGGGCATCATGAAATATGGATCCGTGCTGATTGCGGGCATTTCAGGCTGAATTTGGTTGCGAAGATTTCGAAAAACTTTAGGCGGGTGGATGTTATGCGTAGTCCACAAAACTTTTTTTTCGACGATATCGTAACAAATGGTATATATGAACAGACGAGAAAAATCTTGCGGGACAGGATCCTGAAATCGCAGAAATATTTAAAAATTAATTTTGAATTGCCTAGTCAATGAAATATGTTACACGTACAGTAGAATGGTACCTACTTTTTGAAAATTTTCGTCTTTGAATTTTTCCAAGTCGGTCTGGTCTCCGCAGTCCTGTAAAATGTTTCACCGTAATGCAAAGATATTTATGGATATTCAAGAAGTATTCGTAGGGAAGGTGAAAAATACTCACGTATTGTGAAAAAGCATGCTTGATTTGGTACGACGTGGTTCCGCACTGTCCACCTTCAATGCCCATGATTTTGTGAAATACGAGGTTTATTTCTTTTTTGCAAAGCTTCTCCTGGGATCGTTGGAATATCTTTTCAAACAAGCAGTATTTCAATTGGTAGTACTCTTTCGAAGCTTCTTCGATGTCTGCAACGTCCTCGTCATTTTCGGCAGAGCAATAATATTTTCCTGAATGAAGCCATGGCTTGTGACGAATGCCTCTATCCCCTGCACAAATGTTCAGATCAAGAAACTATATTACTGTGTTATTCTCAATTTGTCAGGAAAATTGATAATTTTGAATATGTACCCTACCTGGCTCAGCAAAAGCGTGATTTAAAATAATGAAGAATAATATCAAGGATGGTTTCATCGCGATGTAGTAATGTATGGAAAATACCATGTCATCTGATCAGCAAGATACATTCGAATGCGAAGATTCTCGCAGATTTGAGTCTTTTTATGGCATGTTTCTTTATTTTATTTTTCCGATTGAAACCTGGTAGTCGTGATGCGCATTACTGTTGAAAAAATCGTTTAAATATTTAAGGTATCTAAGTACATCGCAGATGGTAAAACGTACGATTCGTGAAAACAAGTCGTACCTGTAACTACACAATTTTTGCATACTTGAGTTGGATGATAATTCTCATTATTTGTGATGCCGTTTGATGTAGGTACCTACTACCTAGTACCTACGTGTAAAAAAAATATATGGATTTTATTTACTCGTAACGTAAAACCTACTGTCAACCTCAAGAGAACTCGTATGTGTAAATCATACTAATGTAAAGTTTGTTGTAGACAGAACGTCGGTATCGTCTTAGTTGGGAATGGTTTTTCAAATTGTAGAGGAATCAGCAATGTCGTCATGTTTGATTTTCTACCTAGGCAAGTTGAATTTCTCAGTGTTCATGTTTTTGAAATTAATTCTGCTGCTTGATTCAAATTTTTATGAAATTATACCTGCTATACACTAGGGTGGATCAATGAAAAAAACATGACCTGGATTTTTACGGAAATTGGAGTTGTAGTTGGCTTTGAGTAGGGAAATTCCCCCCAAAAAATTTAAGCCTTCCAGCCCAAAAGATGCGAAGCTGAGGGACCTCAAAATGGGGGAATTCTCGAAAAAAAAACCTCGTTGTTTGATATCTATGGGTTATGCCACCTGTGGGGAATCTCGGTCACCTAACCCCTGAAAAGTACGATTTGAGGTTCTACATCGCCCCCTACCTCGAATTTAAATTTATTTTTTGGCCTCTACAAGGAAGTGAAAAATTGAAGATCGCGAATTCAATGAATTTTAGATTTTTACCAAATTCAAAATGATTGCCTAATTACCTCCAAATCGAGCCAAATTTTTTTCGATCTTCTAGAATGATTTTTTAAATGAAAAATGGATCTAAATTTATTTCAATAATCAAAAAAATGTTTGGTAGATTTTTTCTTAACTATCTCAGATAATTAAAAGGCGATTTTGGGGGCCCGAGTATTCTCACACTTATGGGTAATTCCCTACTAGCAAAGTATGACAATAATTATTTTCTGGGTTTTCTCATCTACTTCGTTTTCGAATTTAGTCCAGGCATTTTAGAAGTTGACCCCCAAAAATTAAATCCTGATTTTTTTCGCGTTTTACGTTCGTAATATGTAGTCCACTACACAACATACTAAAATGGACACCCCACAACCCTCCGTTACCGCCAGGAAAGGGGTAAATGTCTGCTAAAAATCGGGTTTTCGTGAATAACCCGAAATTTAGATTTTCAAAAATTTACCCGAAATCGTCGTTTTTTGTCGTTTCTTTTCGTTTCTTCAGGAAACGACAATGTTTGGGCCTCCTGAGATAATTTTCGACAAAACCCAAAAATGACATTTTCCAAGTTTTCCGAAAGTTGTCGTTTTTTGTCGTTTCTTTTCGTTTCTTCAAGAAACGACAATGTTTGGGCCTCCTGAGGCAATTTTCCACAAAACCCAAAAATGACATTCTCACAAGTTTTCCAAAAATTGTCGTTTCTTGTCGTTTCTTCAAGAAACAACACTTTTAGGGCCTCCTGAGGTGATTTTCGACAAAATCCAAAAATGACTTTTTAACAAGTCTTCCAAAAATTGACGTTTTTTGTCGTTTCTTGTCACACTTTTTGGGCCTCCTGAGGTGAATTTCGATAAAACCCAAAAATGACTTTATAACAAGTTTTTCAAAAATTGTAGTATTTTGTGGTTTCTTGTCGTTTCTTTTAGAAACGACACTTTTTGGGCCTCCAGAGATGATTTTTGAAAAAACCCTAAAATGACATTTTCACAATTTTTTAGAAATAATCGTTTTTTGTCGTTTCTTGTCGTTTCTTGTCGTTTCTTCAAGAAACGGCACTTTTTGGGCCTCCTTTTAGGTGATTTTCGACAAAACCCAAAAATGACATTCTCACAAGTTTTCCAAAAATTGTCGTTTCTTGTCGTTACTTTAAGAAACGACAATTTTTGGACTTCCAAAGTTGATTTTCGACAAAACCCAAAAACGACTTTTTAACAAGTTTTCCAAAAATTGTCGTTTTTTGTCGTTTCTTTTCGTTTCTTCAAGAAACGGCACTTTTTAGGCCTCCTGCGGTGATTTTCGACAAAACCCAAAAATGACATTCTCACAAGTTTTCCAAACATTGTCGTTTCTTGTCGTTTCTTTCTTCAAGAAACAACAATTTTTGGGCCTCCTGAGATGATTTTCGACAAAAACCAAAAATGTCATTTTCCAAGTTTTCCGAAAGTCGTCATTTTTTGTCGTTTCTTTTCGTTTCTTCAAGAAACGACAATGTTTGGGCCTCCTGAGGTAATTTTCCACGAAACCCACAAATGACATTCTCACAAGTTTTCCAAAAGTTGTAGTTTCTTGTCGTTTCTTCAAGAAACGACACTTTTAGGGCCTCCTGATGTGATTTTCGACAAAACCCAAAAATGACTGTTTAACAAGTTTTCCAAAAATCGTAGTTTTTTGTTCGTTTCTTGTCGTTTCTTCAAGACATGACACTTTTTCAGGCTTCTGAGGAGATTTTTTAAAAAATCCCAAAAATGACATTTTGACAAGTTTTCCAAAAATCGTCGTTTCTCGCCGTTTCATCAAGAAACGGCATTTTTTCGGCCTCCTGAGTTGATTTTTGAAAAAACCCTAAAATGACATTTTCACAATTTTTTCAGAAATCGTCGTTTTTTGTCGATTCTTCAAGAAACGACACTTTTTCGGCCTCCGGGGTTGATTTTGAAAAAATCCAAAAATGACATTTTCACAAATTTTCCAAAAATTGTCGTATTTTGTCTTTTCTTGTCGTTTCTTCTAGAAACGACACTTTTTGGGCTTCCTGAGGCGGGGGCGGCAACTTGAATTCTGTCCATGTACAGCTCGTTTGCCTCCTGGTTGAGTTTTTTTTGAAAAAACCTAAAATGACATTTTTCACAATTTTTTCAGAAATCTCGTTTTTGGTCGATTCTTCAAGAAACGACACTTTTTCGGCTTCCGGGGTTGATTTTTGAACAAAATCCAAAAAATGACATTTTTTCCACAAATTTTCCCTAAAATTGTCGTATTTTGTCTTTTCAATTGGTCGGCAAAACGACACTTGAAGGCTCTTGAATCTGTCCTGTACAGCAGAAAACCCCTTATTACTAGCCGAACACGGGGGGGGGGGGTGTGATACCTAAGAGTAAATTTGTACATGTACCTACAGCGAGTTTTCTCATGTACAACATGCTTTACATGGAATTTGCCCATGTGCAGCAGGCGCAGCTCTGCTGTAGTGTAGATGCCCCCAATGCTTGAAACGTCTTCGTCGGTTTTGGGCGTAGTTGGACATTTTTTACCAACTTACGAATGGACTTACGAATAATTTCGCTGCTGAAATGGGAACAGGTTGTGTTTCTTTCTTGTCAAAATTTTTTTCAAAAACTAAAATCTCACAAATTACTTGAAGTTTGTGTTTTTTGGTCTCTTTTCATTTTCAAGGTTCGTATAGATATAGAACACGCAAATCTGGCTGGCTTGTAAAAGAACACAAAAACCTTACCCAACATTTTCGTGATAAATAAATTCAAAAATTGAAACTTTTTGATATCATAAAATGTGCCCACTTAATTCTTGATTGTTTTCTTTAAATGACGATATTTAATACCTGAGTGTTCAGTTTCATGAAATGAAAAGGTGTAAAACGCTACTATTGAAATATTGCTTAACTAGAACTTGAGTAAGAATTTTTTGATTTTTCTCAGGACTTGGTGTGCATTTCAAAATTAATTTTTCGTTTTCATTTTTCGATTATGATTTTGTAAAAATTTCACTTTTGAAAAAAAAGGATTTTGGTTTGCTTCTGACAAAATCTTCTACGTGGATGTTTTACTTGGGATAGATTTTTTCTCAACCGTCTCTGCCAATTTTTTTGTACATGTACCTACATACATAGAATTTTTTTTTTTTTTTTTTTTAAATTTATTTGGGTTCAGACTACTTGGTCTATCAGCCCATAAATATATTTTATAATCTTAAATTATAGAGATAAATACATAGAATTTGTTATCAAGTTTCATGCTTGCACTTTTCCGATTCTTTCATTTTTCATTTGTGAAAAGAAATCAACAAAGGATATTGATGCTGTGTTTAAAATGTATTTGAAAATTAAAACTATGTGTACAGATTTAACATTTAACCCGTGATCTTTTGATTTCGAAATCAACTCATAATCGAAACTTATACGTAGATATTTATTAAAATGTACTTATATCTAGTCCTAGTTGAAAATGAACTGTCGAATGTATTGTTCACTAAGGGTAAAAGTTTTGCATTTTTTTCGAAAAGTGATTGGAGGAGAAGGGATTAGCAAAGAAGTTCTTTTTGGGCTTGAAATTTCGCCTTCCATAATCCATATTTACCTTTCTCGCCCATTTTTCATCATTACCATATTTTTTAGGAATCCTTAAAAAATATGTATCACATTTTTCTTGTTTTCTCAATTGGTTTAGTGCAAAATCAAAAAAAAAAATCCTGAAATGAAGTTAATACTAATATCTTGACCTATAAAAATCATTTTCTATCATCACCTTTCTTTTAGGCCACTTTTTCACCATAAAAAAAAATGAATTGTAAGTACAATTTTTTTCAAAAATATAAAAAAGTGTAGGAAATTTGCGCCGGCGATTTTTATAGGTAAGAATATTCATTTTACAGGATTTAAAAAAAATTTTGCCAATTTTTCAGAATATTGAAATAACACAAATGATTGATAACTTAGACCCTTGAAAAATTGGATAAAAATGAAAATTGGTCGCCATTGGTGTTTTTGGATTAAAAGAAATACATTCATACTATCTAAAATAATACCTAATCAATTGAAATTTCAATTTTTTCCAATTTTCAAAATCGCTTGGACGTGGTCTGATAATAAGGCTCATAGGAGAGAAGTGAATATTGTCAGGGGACTAAAATTTTTACCACGCCGTCGCGTCGTTTTGAAGTTAGTCACAACCTCTTTGGAAAAAAAATTACAAACCGATCACCCATATCATTCATCTTCTTCGATTCTTATATCTTCGACTTAAGAATTTTGTCTTCAGTTACCAAATCGTGAATATCATTTTTCTATCATCACCTCTTTCATGTAGGGAACTTTTTCAAAATGAAAAAAATGGATTGTACAATTTTTTTTTCAAAAATAGGAAAACGTGTAGAAAATTTGTGCCGGTAATTTTTATGGGTAAGAAAATTCATTTTGCAGAATTTCTAAAAAAAAAAAATCTAATTTTTTTACAATATTGAAAAAAAGCACATAAGAGTGATAATTTTAAAGACCCTTGAAAAATAGACTAAAAATGAAAATTGGTCGCCATTATTGTTACTGCATAAATATAAATACTTAATTTCATACTAAGTACTTGAAATAATTATCAATTAAAATTTTAATTTTTTCCAATTTTTCAAAATCGTTTGGACGTGGTCTGATAATTAGGCCCAGAGAAGAGAAGTGAATATTGTCAGGAGACTAAAATTTTTACCATTTCGTTTTAAAGTTAGGCATATTTTGAAAAAAAAAGTGCAACACGATCACCCCTATTATTCACCTACAATTCTTATACCTTCGACTCAGGGCTTTTGTCATTGGTTACCAAATCGTGAATTTCCAAATATTCGTCAATTTCGTAATTTCGTGAAAAAACTTGCCTTATATTGCCTGCTGTAACCCTACAACAATATGCATACATTGTATAGTTGGGAGAAACTGAGTTATCTTTTGACCACTTTTCAAATTCGCATTTCTTTTGCCTTCCTACAAGACATCCTATAGCAGGGGGTTTCCCTGGAGTATTGTGGATTATGATCATGACAGCCGCCTGTTTGTTCTCTTGGTATATTAGTTTATACCAAATATTTCCCTGGAATAGTAATAAATTGAACCATGTTTCCGAAGTTGTGTCGACATTTTCGGATGGCTCGACTTTGGTAAGAATGATGAGATTGTCATACGATTCCGGATTCTGGGATTCTACCCGTAATTTCTCCTGGACTTGTATTAATCCTTGGTTGATAGTTTTCATCACTGGTATCAGGTATTCCCAAAGTGGTGCCATGTTTATATAATGATTGGTGGATTTTTTTGTCAAGTGAACAGGGAAATGTTCAGGAGGAGCTAGTGGCTGCGGTATCATTATAAAAGTTTCAGGTACTGATAAATTTTTCTGAAATAAAAAGTAAGAATAAGTATTGAGCGGGGAAGAATTTATACAAATGTGTAGCTACTCATCGGGAGAGCCCGGAAAAATATGCGCTCTAGAGTAGTGAAATATGCGCATATAATATGAACTCTAGACGTCTGAAATAAGCAAAAATATACACTTTTAGATCCCAAATAATCAAATATGCAAAATTGATATGGGTATCAGTGCAAAGTATTTTTTTACCTTTACAAAACGTTTACATTGTCAATACTGTTTAATGCTGTGTTACTCCACCATTTGGCTGAAAAGGAGATTTAAAAAAAATTTCGAAGCATTTTCACAGTTGTGTAATATTAACGAAAAACAGGGAAAGGCCAAATCAACATTCTTACATTGAATAAAAGATAAGATCACGCAGTGCCGGCAACTGGTTGAAAAACGATAAGAAAGACAACAGCAAAATAAATTTAGATTTAATGTTAAGTGCAACAATTTCGGGTAACTAACGTTTGCATCTGCTCAATTACGCATTATCGATGTTTTTCATTTAAAAAAGTAGGGAACAATCCGTCCCAAGTGCTCGTGGCTTCAGTTAGGAGTCAAAATGAGCTAAAAAATGGAATATAGAGGTCAAAAAACATGTATTTCGACACCTCGCTTGATATTTTGTAACATTTTCAATATGGCTCCTTTTCATCACCTTCCCAATGGGCTCATTTTGGGGATTTTGATAAGGAAAATCGGAAACGGACACTCTGAGCAAAAAAAATATAAATTTTGATACCATACTCGATTTTTATGAAAAATTTTCGATTTGGCACTTTCCTGACCCCAGTGACTCCTCCCCAAATAGACCGATTTTGGAGGTTTTAATAGAGTAACATCGGAAGCAGATGCGATGCCGTGGGTAAAAAATGGGGAGTTAGTGAGTTGATTCCCAGCTTTGAAAACGGTTCTAATTAATTCCCATTTATTTATTTTTTGAAATGTTCGAATTGATTCCCTTTTTTTTTCAGGGGTACCTATATGCGAATTGATTCCCAACCTCTTTCAACAAAGGAATTTTTCAGAAGAGCGAATTAATATGCACAAAACGTTTCTACGACTTAAAATTAGGTTCAGCAAATGTTGGTTTGTTTCAAAATGTGGATTTGGGGCCTACAGAGCAGGTTTCACTCCAGTTCTCAAGAATTGAAATGAAATCGAAGTTTTCGAGCTTTTTATTTAAAAAACACAAAAAAGGTGTTGAAATGATTTTTTAAATCCTAAATGAATAACACCATTGTTTTTTTCGTAAAATTTTATTTCCGAAACTGCGATTAAAAAATTCCCAAGCATAAGCTCACCCAGATGGAAAAAAATTTTCATTTCAATTCTTGAGAACTGGAGTGAAACCTGCTCTGTAGGCCCCAAATCCATATTTTGAAACAAACCAACATTTACTGAACCTAATTTTAAGGCGTAGAAACGTTTTGTGCATATTAATTTGCTCTCCTGAAAAATTCCTTTTTTGGAAAATAAAGTGGGAATCAATTCATACATACCCTGTCAAAGAAATGGGAATCAATTCGCACATTCACTCTTGAAAAAGGGGGAATCAATTCGTACATCTCCAAAAAAAAAAAAATGGGAATCAATTCCCCTGTTTTTCTACACAAATATTTCTTTGGGAATCAACTCTCCTACAGCCAAAAAATGTGGATTTTGATACCACACTCGATTTTTTCGAAATATTTTTTCATTCCCCACCCACCCCACTTTGGGTACTGGTTGTAGTTTGAAGTCAAAATGATCCCAAAACTGGATTCGGATGCTCTGAATACCCCCTGGAAATAAATTTTCATTCTTTCCCCTCGAAAAATGTGTTTGAAAAATTTTTATCAAATAATTTGATTTTTTCTTTTCAGTCGCACTTTGTAAAACCCTTGTGCTTTTTCCTCTGGAGGTGAATTTTAAGTCGACGGGTCGCTAGGGGTATTTTTAGCGTTTCGTTGCCGCGTGGCCGTAGTGGAATAGTATCAGCTCGGGCGCGCTCCATTAATTTTTTAAAATGGGCTTTGGGGATGGGTTAACATGCATCAATTGAGCTGAAATTTTTTGTACATCATTTTCTCATGTGGCGGCATCAAACTGGTGGGGGGAGGGGGTTCCAAAACAATCCCAACATTTTTTTAAGGGCCACCCTATTGATTACTGATTGAATCAGTCAATTAAATTTTTACCGATTCAACAATGATAATTCAATGGTTGAATCAGTAAATTTTGACTGATTCAATAATGAAAATTCACTAATTGAATCGGTAATTTTTCACTGATTGGCAGTAAAATGTCACTGATTAACAAGGGAATCAGTGAAATTTGACTGATTATCAGTGACCTAATTTTGTCTATTTCATCAGTCAATTTTGGTATTTTTGACTGATTGAAATTTAGAGAGTACTACATACGTATTATCTCAAATACCTACAGAAATACTTGCATTTAATATTTTTCCGGGCTCTACACTTCAGTATACGCGAATTAGACTCACTTTTTTTTCCAATTCATATCGTGTTTCCAATGTTGTAAATAGGTTGGGACTCATGAAGTATGGATCTGTGCTGATTGCAGGTAGTTTGAACGGCTTTTGTTTTAGTAAAAGATGAGGTAATCCAATGTTATGCATAGTCCATAAAACTTTTTTTTCGGCAGTATCGTAACAAACTTGATAAGTGAACCAACGAAAATAGGTTTTCGTAACAGGTTTCTAAAATCGAGGAAATAATTAAAAATTCATTTTGAATTGCCAAGACAATGAAATACGTTACATGTACACAAAGAATGTTTCCTACTTTTTGAAAATTTTCGTCTCGATATTTTTCCAAGTCGCTCTGGTCTCCGCAGTTCTGTAAAATTTTTCACCATGATACAAAGATATTCACAAAACGTTCGCAGTAAAGGTTGAAAATACTCACGTAATATGAAAAAGCATGCTTGGTTTGGTACGATGTAGGCCCGCAAATTCCAGCTTCTTTGCCAATCATTTCGTCAAATAAGAAGTTTATTTCTTGTTTGCAATGTTTGTCTTGGGGTTGTTGGGATTCCTTCTCAAACAAGCAGTATTTCACTTGGTAGTGGTTTTTCGAAGCTTCTTCGATGTGTGCAATGTCTAGGGCATTTTCGGCTGGGCAGCGGTGTTTTCCTAATTTCCACCATGACTCGTGACTAATGCTTAAATCCCCTGCGAAAATGTTCAAATCAGAAAACTAACTGTCTTAGACTCAATTTGTCAGAAAAAAATTGTTCAATTTGACTGAGATTTACCTGGATAAGCATAAACGAGATTTAAAACGAAGAGGAATAATATCGAGGGTGATTTCATCACAATATTATGTATGAAAAATACCATGTTGTCCAATCAACAATGTACATTCGAATGCGAAGATTTTCGCAAATTTTAATCTTTTTAATGTCACGTTCCTTTATTTTATTTATTTCAATTGAAACCTGGTTTCTGTGATGCGAATCACTGTTGAAAAAATCGTTCAAATATTTTTGGTATCTAGGTACATCGCAGATGTTGAAACGTACGATCCGCGAAAACAAGCCGTACCTGTAACTACACAATTTTTCATAGGTAGGTAGAGGTACTTGAGTTGCGTGGTGATTCTCATTATTTGTGAAGCCGTTCGATGTATGTATGTTAGAAAATAATAAATGAATTTTGTTTGCTCTTAACCAACTGGCAACCTTAAGAGAACTCGTGTAAATCGTACTTATGTGAAGTTTGTGATAAACAGAACATGGATGTCGTCTTAGTATGGAATAATTTTTCAAATTGTAGAAGCGTCAGCAATGCCGTCATGTTTGATTTTCCATCTGGGAAAAAATTAAATTTTAGAGTTTTCATTATGTTGCGTAATTCAAATTTTATAAAATTATACGTATGCGGTACGGTGGATCGAAAAAAATCGTAGTCCAGATTTTTCCGAAAATTGGAGAGGTTTTATCTGCTGGAATCTCAGCCACCTTCCTGAAAATATGTGATTTCAGTTTCTATGCCTTCTTGAAACATTGACTTTGAAATTGGATACCACTTTCTGCCTTCTACAACAGAAATGAAAATTTAAAAATCACGAATTTGACGAAATGCCTTCTTGAAACATTGACTTTGAAATTGGATACCACTTTTTGCCTTCTACAACAGAAATGAAAATCCGCCAAAAAAATTCTCCAAAAAAGAATTAGTCCCCGCCCTCTGGACCACACAGCTCCAGTGTGAGTCATCATTGCTTATCTACGAATAATACGTGCCAAATTTTAATGCCTCCTAATAAGTTTTTCGATAGGAAAATGTTATGATATAAAAGTGAAATCCGCCCAAAGGCCCAGAAGCCCAGAAAAACATCCTTCCACTTCACCAATTATTTAACCAATTATTTTGGTAAAGACTAAAAAATTGAAAAAAAAATTGAAAAAAATTGTGGGGCGTTCAGATGCCTCACATGTTTTTCAATACGCTAGAATAATTTAAAGTTGAAAGTGTTGAGAAAAGTACCAATTCTTTTAAGCATGCATCTGTCCGCCCCACAATTTTTTTCAATTTTTTTTTCAATTTTTTAGTCTTTACCAAAATAATTGGTTAAATAATTGGTGAAGTGGAAGGATGTTTTTCTGGGCTTCTGGGCCTTTGGGCGGATTTCACTTTTATATCATAACATTTTCCTATCGAAAAACTTATTAGGAGGCATTAAAATTTGGCACGTATTATTCGTAGATAAGCAATGATGACTCACACTGGAGCTGTGTGGTCCAGAGGGCGGGGACTAATTCTTTTTTGGAGAATTTTTTTGGCGGATATCAGTTGTTTTTTTTACGTAGTTAACCAATCTGGCTGAAATTTCGATATAATGTTCGATTGATCCAGATAATTCTACTTCTTGATTTTTTTTAAATTTCTATTTCAACAACTATTTTTCTAAACTTTCATCAAAATGTAACAAACCATTTAAATTTTCCATAAATTCTAGTTTTATTTACTTAGAATTTTTCAAAAAACTCTAGTCATTTCTTTCGTACAATTCGCTTACCTTTTTCAATTCGTGGATTTTTACAGAAATTATTTTCAAAAAAATTATGATTGCAGAATTCATTACTTTTTTTTTCCATATTATTGTTGATTTTTTTTGAAAGTTTCCATTTTTCGGAAGATTAATTATCAATTTTTTGTCACGCTGATAAGACTTTTTCACATAGGTTGATGCAAAATGAAAAAAATGGTACCTTTGATTTGTAGGCACGAAAAAATCGTATTTTTTAATTCACGATTTTCACAGGCCATTATGAATAAGAAATAGGGCACTGATATAAAAATTTTCAACCTGCTTGCAACAAGAAAATTCATCATTTTTGACGTGCGTAAAATTTAATTAAAAAATGATAATGAATTTAAACATTGTTCATTGTTATTGCCTTTGACTATTGCTAACCAACTATTTGTCAATTAATTACCAGCTTTGTGACAGAAATTTAAATTTTAGTTTTTCCTGTTTTTCTTAATCTTCTTTTTATTTTATTATATAATTTTCGTTATTGCTTATTTTTTGCTCAAAAATCTTTCGAAAATTGCATTATAAATATCAATTGAAACCCTAAAAAAAAGAATTGACTACATATTTTTACCTACTACATTACCTACCTAATGGTTGAGCTTTTTTCACTTTTCCATAGAATTTGAAAACCAGCAATTTTTATTTCGATTCTGGCTAACTTTTACAACCAGGCTGGTACCATGAATATGGGGTGCTCAGTATAAACAATTCGTCAAAGCTTCACTTTTACGCTTTCACTTTTGTGCAATCTTTCCGCAAAGCTACAAAGTTTTTGAAAGCATCAATCAAAACCAAACTTTGTACATATTTAGTTCACACATGTCTTCAATCGCTTTTGCTATTCTCGACATTCAACTCGTTGCTTTTTATTTTCTACATCTCATTCAAAATGGCCATTTTTCAACAATTTCAAAAACTTTCAAAAGCTCTAAAAATGGCAAAAAAAACCAATCAGACTGGAATTTCAAAGAAATTGATGATTTTCACTCGTAAAATCCGCTGAAAACTTCAATTTTTATTTTTGAAAATTTTTGACCCATAAAAAAGGGGAGGTTAGGGGCAATTTTCAAAATTTCAAATTTTTGCTCCGATCACATTGTCCGAATTGACGAGTAGATCCCAAGTACAAATTTTCACCAAATTCAAACAAAACGTCTATTCTCCAGCCTTGTTGTAAGTTTTGTCCAAGTTTAGTAAAAACAGTGAATTTGGGGGGTCTGGAACTCGGCGAGTTCTTTTCCTGCAATTTCCGTTTTTGTTTTTTTGAAAAGAACTCGAAAAATTAAGAAACTTTTGTCTAAAAAGTTTTTTAATTCAACGTTTCATTTCTGAAAAAAAAGAAATTGAAAACGTGAAAAAGGGCTATTTAATGATTAGAGAATATAAGGTTCACGCTAGTACGTTGACATGACGTTTACGATTCTGACATGGAGGGGCGGGGGAGGATCACTAGCGTGATCCTTGATTTAAAAATCACGAATTTGACGAAATTTTGACTTTTAACAAATTAGAATCGCTTGCTCGATCACATGAAAATTGAGTCAAAAAATTTTTCGTATCATAGAATGATCTTTGATGATATTTTTAAAACAATTTTCATGACAGTGCAGCCTACTGCATTTTATCCTGCGTAATTTTTACATAATTTCATTTGGCAGCACTAAGTACTGAAATTTTTTTTTGAAAGGCTCTGGTGCAATAAGGGAGTCATTTGGCCTCAAGTGGAACTTTGTAATAATTCTTACGCCATTCCATTTGAATTTGGACTAATGCGAATTTTTATCTCACCCCTGAGGGGCTGGGGGCTCAAAATACGCGATTTTAAAGCTAAAAAGTTTTAAAATTCTTTTTCCGCGAGTTTTCAACCGATTTTTTTCAAAATTGGCACATAGGTAGAGGTACTGAAAGGGAGTGCTCTGAAATTTTTTCAGATTTTTCCGACCACTTTAATGACCTTGAATTTGACTTTGAAAATTTCAAATCGCCCTGGGGAGCACAGTTTTGGTGCTGTCTCAAAAAAAAAATTAAAATTAAAATTTCCTAATGTATTTCACACTCCTCAATGTTTTTTCAGATTTTTTCAAATGGTGGAAAGTGGTCAAACATTCAAAAAACTGGTGTAATTCATCATTTTTGTTGCTTAAAACCATTTTTTTCGTCAATTTTTCATTTTTTGTAGTTTCCTGCGAAAAATATTATTATTTACTCGCCGTGTCCCATTTCAACCTTTATTCGTTAATTTTTTACGATTATGATGTTTTTAGCGAATTTGATGCTTACACCATTGCAGTAGTCCAATGTAGTCTCTGCGGTTAGCTCAGGCATACTGCACTTTTTGAACACGAGTTGAAACGTGGTTTTTATATTAGTGTGTGACCTATAAGGAAATTTTTAAGAAGTAAAGTCATTAAAAATTTCACTGAGGGCGTGAGCGTGGGAAAGTTTTAGGAGAAGGTTAACCCCGACTTTTCCACAAGAAGGGTCGGGGTTTTCCGATCAAAAGCACAGAACTCGCTGAATCGTACAATTTGTGTCGCAAAAAGTGGCCGATTTTGAGAAAAATTGGTAAAATTGCGATTGTTTTCATTAGAATTTGAAACCAGTTTGTAATAGAATCCGAACCTTCTGAATTCGAATTTGTTATTGGTTTCCAGATAAAAAGTGAAATCAAGATCTAACATTTAAAAATGTACCTACCAATTTGATTAAATACAATTTTTTTTGAATTTTCTAAAATTCACAAAATGAACTCTAGGTGAGCCTGGACAGGTATAGAAACCACTTTTAGGTGTCAAACATTGGTTTTTGAATTTTAAGTTGAGGTTTCCCCTTGATTCTACCTTTTCTGAAAGTGTCAATTCAAAAACCAATAGTTCCTGTATCAAGGCTCACTAGTACTTGAAATTTTGTTTGAGGGAAGAGTAGGAGTTTTCAATACTGTTTTCAGTGTTTTCACAAATTGAAAAAAAAATGACCATAAGAAGCAATGTAAAAGTTTGCGAAACTGATCGTTCCCTTATCTTATCAGTAACTGCAACACTAGCGAGCCACAGTCCTACTCAAGTCAATAATGCTCATATCGCCTTTTCCGATCAATTTAAACACGATGGTTTTATGAGCAGGAATTTTTCCACAAAAATTGACTGGAATTAGCTGTGAAAATTTCATTTTCGAAAAAATGAATTTCAGTTTTCTTCTTGAAAAATCTTCCACTTGCATGTACCTATCATTCAGGATAAATTTTCTTTCAAGTTTCAACCATTTCTAATATTTTTTTTTGCATACATGGTTTTGTTTTCAAGCTTCATTTTGCATCTGCCTGATTTTTTAATTCTTCATTTGTGACGCACCATGAGAAACCGACCCTTAGGGTGAGAAACATGTTTTCGAGAAAAACGCCAAAATAGGTCGAAAATTTGATTTTTACGAAAAATTATTTTTTGCTGAAAATTAATTCTCTGATGTCTGAAAAACATTTTAAACAAACTACCTACTTGTTTTCGTCGTTTTATCGCTTCGTACGAGCGTTTATAGTGAGCAGTGTCTGATTAGAACAGTACAAAAATTGATTTAATCATTTTTTTCAACGGTTTTGCGAGATTGGCTGCACTGGGTGACGAGATATGGACCTGAACCAACCTGAAACTAGCACTATTGTATTCCTCGTTAAATTTTACTATAGGATCACCAATTTCTCATCATAATTTCATTTCTATACTTTCATAGAATCTTAGAAATTGAAAAAAAGAACTTTTTTCTCGAAAAGTTGTTTAAGCCCTTCTCAACTTTAAAGTTTCATAATTTGGCGAGTTTTGTTCCGATTGAGCTGCGGGTTGTTGCATTCGATTCTTCGTACATTTTTCTATCATAAAATGTCAAAACCTCATTTTTGACCACATTTACTCTAAAGGTTCGGTTTCTCATGCCGCGTCACTTGTGAAAGAAAAAAATCAACAAAGGATATTGGTGCCGTGTTTAAAATATATTTGTATATCAAGACTATGTGTAGTGTGTACAAATTTAACATTTGACGCAACATTTTATGAATTCAAAATCAGCTTATGATCAAAACTTATAGCTAGGTAGTAGGTACTTATTAAAATGTAATCAACTTATATCTAATACTAGTCGAAAATGTACTGTCGACTATTCTTCACTAGGGTGAAAGTTTTGCTTTTTTTTTTTTTTTTTGAAAAATGATGAGAGGAGGAATTTGCAAGGAAGATCGTCTACACCTCAGAACAACGTGCATGGTGAATTTCACCCTCCATACTTCATTTTTACTTCTCCCGCTCATTTTTCATCATTACCTACCATATTTTTCAAGAGTACTTGAAAAGTATCACACTTTTCTTGTTTTTCCGATTGGTGTTTCGTAAAAAAAAAACTGAAATTATGATATTAAATGCGAATATTTTACCCGATGGAAATAATTTTCTATCATCACCCCATTACAGAAACACAAAACAGTGATAATTTTCAAAGACCCTTGAAAAATTGCCTCATTCATACTACATATAAAATCATTATCGAATGAAATCTCAATTTTTTTCAATTTTTCAAAATCTTATGAGCCAGATTTAATAACACTTTGAATAATGAAGTAAATATAGAGTGAAGAAAAGTGCAAAACGACCACCCTTATTATTCACCTACAATTCTTATAATTTTGATTCGAGAATTTTGCCTTCTGTGATCAAATCGTCAATTTCCAAATATTCATCAATTTCGTAACTTCGTGAAAAAACTTCTCTTATATCGCCCGCTGTAATCCTACAGCAGTAAGCATACTCTGTATGGCTTGAAGTAACTAACCCATCTTTTGACCACTTTTCAAATTCGCATTTTTTTGGCCTTCCTACGAGACATCCTTTATCCGGAGTTTTCCCAGGAGTATTGTGGATTATGATCATAACAGCCGCCTGTTTTTTCTCCTGGTATATAAATTTATACCAAATATTTCCCTGGAATAGCAAAAAATTGAACCATGTTTCCGAAGTTGTATCGACATCTTTAGATGGAACCACTTTGGTAAGAATGATGAGCTTGTCAAACGATTCCGGATCATTGGGTTCTACTCGTGATTTCATCTGGACTTGTAATATTGCTTGATCGATGGTTTTCATCAGTGGTACCAGGTTATCCCAAAGTGGTGCCATGTTTATATAATGATTGGTCGAGTTTTTCGTCAACGGAACCGCGAAATGATCGGGAGGAACTAGTGGTTGCGGTACCATAATAAAAGCACCAGTTTCTGATTGATTTTTCTGAAATTAAAAGTGAAGATACGTATTAAGCTTGGAAGAATTTATAGCTACTCGTAAATGTACGAATAAGGCACACCTTTTTTTCCAATGCGTATTGTTTTTTCAGAGTTGAGAATAGATTGGGATTCATGAAGAATGGATCCGTGCTGATTGGGGGCATTTCTGGCTGAATTTGGTTGTCAAGATTTCGAAAAAGTTGAGGCGTTACTATGCTATGGATAGTCCATAAAGCTTTTTTTTCGACGGTATCGTAACAAATTTGGTAATTAAAGAAACCAGATAGCTTTTTCGAAACAGGATTCTGAAATCAAAGATTTTTTTTTAATTTTAAATTGTCAAGACAATAAGATACGTTACACGTACAACAGAATAGTTCTTACCATCAAATAAGCTTCGTCTCGGAATTTTTCCAAATCGCTCTGTCCTCCACAAGTCTGTAAAATTTTTCATTATGATACGAAGATATTCATAAAACATTCGTAGAAAAGGTAAAAAAATACTCACGAAATATGAAAAAGCATGCATGGTTTGGTACGATGTAGTCCCGCACACTTCGACGTCAATTTTTTTGTGAAATATAAAGTGTGTGTCCTGTTTGCAAATTTTGTCTTCAGATTGTTGGAAATTTTTTTCAAACGAGCAGTATTTCAATCGGTAATTCACTTTTGAAGCTATTTCAAGATGTGCAATGTCTAGGTCATTTTCAGCTGGGCAGCGGTATATTCCTGCATTATTCCATGAGTCGAGACGAATGCCTGTATTCCCTGCGCAAAAGTTCAGATCAAGAAACTACGTTATTGTCTTATTCTCAATTTGTCAGTAAAATCGAAATTTGAATGAAATCTACCTGGTTGAGCATATGCGTGATTTAAAATAATGAAGAATAATATTAAGGATGGTTTCATCGCGATGCAGTAATGTATGAAAAATACCATGTTATCTGATCAACAAGATACATTCGAATGCAAAGATTCTCTTTGATTTTATTCTTTTTAATGGCACGTTTCTTTATTTTATTTTTTCGACTGAAACCTGGTAGTCGTGAAGCGCATCACTGTTGAAAAAATCGTTTAAATATTTAAGGTATCTACGTACATCGCAGATGGTAAAACGTACGATTCGCGAAAACAAATCGTACCTTTAACTACACAATTTTTCGTACTCGAGTTGGATGATAATTCTCATTATTTGTGATGCCGTTTGATGAACGCCTTAAAGAAAATATATGGATTTTATTTGCTCGTAACCAACTGGCAACCTCAAAAGGACTCGTGTAATGTGTAAATCATAGTAATGTAAAGTTTGTGATAAACAGAACATCGTGTCGGTATCGTCTTAGTTGGGAATGGTTTTTCAAATTGTAGAGGAATCAGCAATGTCGTCATATTTGATTTTCCACCTTGGTAAGTTGAATTTCCAAGTGTTCAAGTTTTTGAATTTTTGCTTGATTTGAATTTTATGAAATTATACTTACGTATGCGCCAGAATGAATCGAAAAAAACCATGCCTGAATTTTTACGAAAATTGAAGAGAGTTTACTTTGAATTGGTGACCACCCAAAAAATAGTTCAATTCTTCATCTCAAAGAGGGACGGAGCTAGGAAACCTCAAATGGGGGTATTTTTGAAAAAAATATAATTTTTTACCTTTTTTGGGTAGTGCCACCTGCTGGGGACTTCGGTCGTCCCACAAAAATGTGGGATTCGAGTTTATACATCTCCCTGCAGAAATGTCAACTGCTCAAGTTGATTTTTTGGCTGATTTATGAAAATTTAAAATTTAATCAGTGTGAAATGGGAATATTTGATCTAATTGTAAGCTCACCCAGGAATTATTTAAGGGAGGGGCTCAGAATTCGGGGGAAAATAGTGGGGGGGTGAAATTTCAATGAAAAAATTCAGTAAGTTGTTATTTCCGTGGCACTGGCGTAGTCAGGGTATTTTCAGTAGGTTGATAATTCATAAACGGATTTGAACCAAGTAAAATTAAAAAATGACGAAATTTCAGCTATTTTTCACTGATTTTTCAGTCAAAATTATTTATTTTTTCTGACAAACTGGGAATCGATTGAGAAATCAGTGATTTTGACCGAAAGATCAGTGAAAAATTATAAATTTTTAAAATAGAAGAATTAAAATATTGTTGGAGCGAAGCGAGGGCGAATTTTTTTTGAAAAATGTGTACATGCAACTAAAAAGGTCCCACTTTTGCGTTCCTAGATTCCGAGATACATCCGTTTTTCTGAAAAATAGGCGAAAATAGCGTTTTTGGGATTTTTAGCGTTTCTGATATATGGAACCTTGCTCTTTCGAATGCCGCAAATCACATCTCGATCCAACCTTGCGTTTTTGTTCTATGAACAGAAACGTAAAGTGAAAATCACTCAGAGAAATTCTTAATTTTTTCAAACTGAAAAGTTCTACTTCAGTATAAAGTTCTGCATCGATGTACGGACAAAAAAATTGTATCTGAACAAGTTTATTAAAAGTTTGAAAATTTTCCAGTTCCATTGAGACCTCTCCGAGCATCTGAAGTTGACGTCTCTCAGAGATATTCAAATTTTTTTTCACTCAAAATCTTTCAAAAACTTTGTACGTGTTTTTCTCGAAACTATGTTTTTTGAAACTTCAAGTTCAAACAAACGGCCATATCTCCGAAAGTTTTGCACGTAGGATGCTCGGGGAGGTCTCATTCGATGGGGAATGTTGTCTAGTATGGCGTAGTGGTCATAACTCCATTTCGCAGAATTGGGACCTAATTAGTTGCATGTACACAAATCATGTTTCAAGAGCAAAAAATTCACTTTTTAGATTTTTGCAATAAAAAATCTCCTGCTCGAGCTTACAGGGGGAGGGAAGCTAAGCCCCCCTTGGGTGCGCTTTTGAATCTAATCAAGATAAAAAGTAGTGTTAAAGAAAACTGTAAAAATGGATGTAATGAACTTGAGCTTATACTCTCTCATTCCGAATCTGTGAAAAATCACTGATAAACAGTCAGAATTGCAGCACAAGAAAAATCAGTGAAATTCACTGATTTTGAACGATTTTTCACTGATTATTCAAAGAGTTTCACAGATTTTTCAGTGAATTTCATAAACATCGCAGAGTTTTCAGTGAATTTTCACTGATGTCCAGTGATTTTCTTTCACTGGCTTACTCTCAGTCAAAAAATCATTCGATTGTTCTCTAAAATCTAGCTGCAAATCAGATAATTTTTCTTGTAAAAATATTGTCAACATTCTATCTAGAAATTGTATGCAAGGGAGGTATTCAGCAAGGCAGAAATATTTTGGGCCGAAGAAATATGAATTTAAAAAACAATGCCCCTTTCTCCTCCTGGGTCAAAAAAATTTCAAGTGCTAGAGTTTATTTTGTGAATTTTTGAAAATTCCGAAGAAAATTTTAGATCTAATTAAATCGGTACATTTTTATTTCATTATGGACTTTTTAAAAACAATTTTCAAATGAATTTTTTGACATTTTAAATAAAGGTAGGTACGTAGATACCTACTAATTTTTTTTTTTACGAAAGTTCAAATTATTTGGTGTGCTCTAATCGACCATTTGTGTAATCTATTGTTTTGAACGATTTCGTTTTTTTATAATTTTTACCACGAGTTTTAGCTGTAAGTAAAATTATCGTTTTAATCTTATATTGTTCATCAGAGAACGAGAAACATGAAAAAAAAAAATCGGGAAGATTCTGCTCCCAGCAGTCGGTGGTCGAAATTGAGGACCCAAATTTTCAAAATCAAATTTTGACTTTCTTCAGAAAAAATTATTATAAAAATTGGAAAAAATTATTTTATTGGTTCTAAATTTTAATTGATGGTAGAAGAAAGATCAATATAATTATATTTTTAAAGCTGTTTTCGAGGTGTTTACCTCAAATAGCCTCCGATAGGTGAAAGTCTTGAAAAAAATCAACGCATTATTACCTTTAAGGTAAAAACCTTTGATCATGGATATGTTCAAATGTAATTACTTTGAAGATGAGGCAATAGAGACAAAACTTCATAACTTCTTATTGAAATGCCAATTTACCTGAATATTTTTTTCATTTTTTTTTCTTATTTCTCAACTTTTTTCATTTTTTTCTTATTGTTTTCTTTTTTCTTTTTTTACTTTTTTATAATTTTTTTCTTATTTTTAACAAGTCTAACATAATGTCATAATGTCCAGCGTTACGTTACACATCCAGCATCACGTTACACTTTTCAAATTTTACTCCCTCCTCCCAGCCTTAAAACATATCGATCCATGTCAAAAGTAGTCGAAATTGGGTGCCCTTCCCCGTATGCGTACTCTCTCATTTATAAATCAGTGAAAATTATCGAAGATATCTGGTAAACAGTCAGAACTGAACGTGTCACAGCAAGAAGGACATAGGTACCTATAGAAAAAATGGCGTTTTTGGGAAATCGCGATTGAAGTTTGAGTATACTTTTTTAAATACTAAATTAAGGAATTGAGCTGGGGGGAAAATTATACTTTAAAATTTCATCTTTTTGCTACAAAAAAAGAACTCGCCCATCACTTGATATCTTTTCTATTTTTTTCTATATTGAAAACAAAAGTTGAGTTATATGTCCTTTTTGTTGTGACAAAATTTCATTTCGACCCTTCTACGTTTGATGACGTAGGTATAATTTTTCCGAAAGTGAAAATTAAAAAAAAATCTTCATACAAAAGTTAAAGAGAATGAAAAAAGGAACATTTTCGTGAAAAAAATTTCGAATTATTTCTTCAGGGAGTGGATATATTGCACTTTGAAAAATGACAACTTTTTTTCATTTTCCTGGTTACAAAAAAATGCTAAGAATACATTTGGACGAATTTTATTATTTTTTCAAATTTATGACGAATAATTAACTAAAAAAACACTTCATTAAAATTTTTAAATTTCACAATCATCTACACAGTGAAAAAATGAAATATTACGCAAATTCTCGAAAATCGAAACATGTAATGTAGGTACCGAAATTGCGAACTTCGCATTTTAAAAACGCCATAACTCTTCGAGGAAAACATATTGGAAGGTGGGAGGGGGCTCATTGGATAGAGAAAACGTCAGAGAACATGAATCGCTTGTCGCATCAAAAATGACATGCTATGTTATGCCCTTTTTGTTGTGATACATTCAATTACAGCACAGTAACAAATTAGTGAAAAAAATTTCACTGAAATCAAACAGTGAAAAAAATTTCCGGCGAATCAGTGAAAATTCACTGGTAGGTCAGTAAAATCTCTGAAATTCTTTTAAAAAATCAGCGAAAATCCGTTGAAAATCAAAGAATTTTGCTGTTTTTTTCTGTGCTGCAATTCTGACTATTTATCAGTGACTTTTCACTGATTCAAAATGAGGGAGTAACTTTCTTCATCACACTTTCATGAAAAAATTAATTTGAAGCGGTATCAGAATCAGAAAATACGCCATTCACACAGCAAGTGTAATTTTGTAATTTCCATCAAAATTGAATTATAATTTATTATATTTTTTTTATTCTCCATCAAATAATACATAAAAAATGGTCAAGTGTATATAGGGTTATCCAAATTACGATGCTTATTCTAATTTTTTTCACTCCGACCTAAAACATAATTTAAACTTATATATTTTATATACGATACGAAAATAAATACAATTATTAGGTATTTCAAAGTATTCAGATAATCTGAAATAAATTCAAACTTTTAATTATCAAAATATTGTGTATACGATGCTAGTTTAATCGTCAGCACTTAACTTCGATGTAACAGGTTCTTCCATGGTTAATGGAGTTTATCTTATGTTATCAAGGACTCAATATCTAAATAGTTATTAATTTCGTAAGTATGAGAAAAAATAGTAAATACTTCGGTGGGGCTGACTTCACAACAATAAGCGTATTTTTTGGTATCCGAAGTAATGCGTTCTTGTATTTGTTTATCTTTTGACCATTTTTTGAAATTGCAATCTTTTTGTTTTCCTACCAGACATCCGTTTTCCATGGAGGGGGGATTTCCGGGGGTATTGTGGATTATTATCAATACCGCCGTCATATCTTTCATGTGACGTATAAATTTGTACCAAATATTTCCTTGAAATAGCTTCAAATACAACTTCGATTTCGAAATTGTGTCGATTTTTTGATGCGGAGTAACGCTGGTATAAAGCCTAAGATCGTAGTACCTCCCCGGATTGTCGGATTCTAATTTCATCTGGGCTTCTTTTATTCCTTGGTCGATGGCAGTCATCAGTGGTACTAGGTTTTCCCAAAGTGGTGCTCTGTTTAAATAATGATTGGTGGCTTTTTTCGACATCGAAAGAGCGAAATGTTCGGCAGGAACTAGTGCTTGAGGTACCATAATAAAAGTACCGGGGTCTAGTGGATTTTTCTGAAATTAAAAAATAGTGATTTATGAAAAAATATTACTTTAGGGAACGGTTGAATTTTAAGTATGCAAACGGAACTCACTTGTTTTTCCAATTCGTATCGTTTCTTGAGATTTAAAAATGTATCGGGGTCCATGAAATAGGAATTTGTACTAGTTTCGGTTTCGGTTTCGGGCTTTTGATTTTGGAAATAGGGATTTTGAAATAGTTCTGGTGACTGGACGAAATGCATTGTCCATACCGCTAGTTTTTCATCGGTATCGAAACACATTTCATACGGATGGCGAGGAAAACGTTTAAATTTGTACGAAAAAGGATTCTAGAATCATTAAAAAGTATATAGGAAAATTTTAATATTCGGCCGATTTCGGTCGCTATGGGCGCAATCTACACGAAAAAAATTTTTCGTGTTCCTTTTTCATAGATAAACAATTTGAGACCGAAATCACAACCCTACAGGCAAAATTAGTGGAGAAAATTGAAAAAAGCGAAATCGTATAGGTGAAAATTTTTTTTACTTATTTTTTGATCTCAAATTATGAATAATTTTTTTAATAAATTCTAACCAAATAATTGTGAATTGTGATGGGGCATGGTGTCAGATTTCGATAAAATCATTGTTTTTGAAAACAACTGGAGGTACGCAACAAAAATTTTCACCAAAGTTCAAATTATTTGAGGTGTCCTAAACCAGCTATACTATCTTATGTAATTTGTTTTTTGAATGCGATTTTGTTTTTTCTGATTTTCTCCGCGAGTTTTGGCTGTAGGGTTGTCGTTTTGGTCTCATTTTGTTTATCTGTAAAAGAAGAATATGAAAAAATTATTTTCGGGTAGATTCCGCTCTATGCGGGCGAAATTAGCTGGTGGTCGAAATCAGGAACTCAAAATTTCAAAATCGATTTTTAAGTTCCCTCAAAAAAAATCGCAAAAAATACAAAAAATGATTGTATCGGCTCAAAATTTTAGGGAGTGGTAGAGTAAGGATCAAGGTATTTTTTAAGCCATTTTCGACGTTTCTACCTCAAAAAGTCTTCGATTGGTGGAAGTTTGAAAAAAGTGGTCGAAATATGGCAACCTTACCCTTACTTAGGTCACTGAGCATGTAAATAAAATTTTTTCTTACTTTTCGAATATTTTTATCTCGGAAATTTCTTAACACGTTCTGATCTCCGCAATCCTGCGAAATTTTACAATTCATGTGAAACTTTATTCGCAAAGGTTTTAGAACGTTTTTAAGAAATATGAAATACACTTACGTAATATGAAAAACAATACATGAATTGGTGTTGCGCGGATCCACATGGTTTTTTGCGGGATTGTTCCGTCAATAAAATAAATACCGGTTCAACTTCTTTTTGGCAAACTCGCTTTTGGTTCTTTTGAAAATGTTTTCTGAATAAACAGTATCTCAACATGTAGTTATGTTTCGATGCTTTTTTCATGTTTGCGACATCTTCGTCGTTCTCGGCTGGGCACAAGTAATTTTCTATCACTGATTCATCTGACCCGTCGGATTCGTCGGATTCTCTTTTTTTGAAAGGGAAGGTTTTCAATCTCGGATCTCGAATGCTTGTCAATCTCATCAAGGCTTCGTGACGATCATCTTTATCCCCTGCGTAAATGTTGTGATTAATGAACCAGTTTGAATTTTTAATGAGGAAAAAAATATTATTACGAAAAAAATTAATGATCACGAGTTACATTTACCTGGAACCGCATTCGTATAATTCAATAGAATAAGGAATAGTATGAATAATGATTTTATCATAGTGAAACGATTCTTGAAAGATGTTGCGAATTGTTCCATCGTCGAAGTGCATTCGAATATTGAAGTATCTGTCGCGAATTTTGGATGTTCTTAGTGACCTGTTTTGTTCGTTTATTTGTCGAAATATGGCTCCGATGCTGAGAATCTGCTTTGAAAAAATTGTTCAAATATTTACAATAGGCACCTGGATCGTAAGATCGTATGCAGTATAACGCAAGATTCACAAAAACACCAGATATGTTGCAAGTGATTCTTCATACTTCAACTGCGCAATTCTTCTATGGTATTTGCCCAGCTGTTGGATGTGAATTAGGGTGGACCGAAAAATTTGAGGGTTTATGCGGAGATAAAGCCTTATAAGAAAAAACTGATGAGCTAGTGTTTTTGAGCCCAAAATTTGAGATATTTGTATCAGTTATTATGTTTTTGAAAATTTAATTCATCAGTTTTCTCGAAATCGAAAAATTAATGATTGATACTCAACTACAAAAATTAAAAAATTCTGCTAGTTGAAAGTCAATTTTCTAAATTGGGTTTTTAATAAAATGGTAATGATCGATGTAGATTGTGAATTTCGCGCTCTAAAACTAATAAGCTTATCAGTTTTTTCATTCGAAGTTTCGTTCGCGCGTAAAACCTCTTAAAATGTACCTATGAAATTTCACAAAAAGCACCAATCTATATCTTTTCAACCACCTGGTAGTCTGATGAAAGCAGGCGTGCCTAGGAGTTGGAAAAATGGTGTGGCAAAACTTATAAAGGGCCCCAAATTTTCGGCAAAGAGGCCCCAAACATTTTTCTCTTGGAAAAAAGTCTTAAAATTTCTATAAGTGTAACTGATTTTTCAGGACTTGTTTTTTTGAAACATATCCTCATTTTATCATATTTAATATTGTAAACATTTATAAAATTGTCCAATTGTCTCGAACGAAACGAGGGCGAAAAAGTTCAACAAAATTACAATTTTATGAATTAAATTTTGTAGTTTCATCATGAACATGAGGGAAAAAAATTAGGCCCGAGCAAAGCGAGGACGAAAATTTTAGAAAACCTTGAATTGAAGGTGCCATAAAACAGTGTTTTGGATTAATAAACGTCAATAAAAAACCAGCCACTTTTACTTTCAAATTATTACCTATTTAAAAGAGAAATGTGATAAGGCGGAGCGCAATGAGGCCACAGCTTTTGAAAAAATTTATAATCAAACATCGAAAATGAATTTTAAAAAGAGAAATTGGAATAATTTCGAGGAAAAATCCGAAAAAACCACTTTTGTAGGGTATTTTAAAACTATGAAAGGAAAAATATCCATAAGGCCGAGCGCAGCAAGGCCAAAGTATTTAAAAAATTTTGATTTTTGTATCAAAAAAATAAAAAATAAAAACATAAAACTACAAAACTGTTGAATTTTTCCAACTTGGGAAAATATGGATTTAAATGATAAATGTGACCCGTGCAGGGAAAAGGTACCTAAAGTCGGATTTTTCAAAAATGAGTTTTTTGGCTTAAATGATAGGGGAGACTATGCGGAACATTTTAAGACCTGGATGAGCATCCTAAGTCAATTTTTCGCTGAGATAGAGACATTTGAAAATTAGAAAAAATCATGACTTTCAAAAAAAAAATAATCGAAAAAACACGTTTAAAGCTGCGTAGAGGTCTGAACTACCTAAAAAAGCGAAAAAAATTTTTTTGAAAAAAATTGCTCAATTTTCATATTTTTGTCTCTAACTCAAAATTATGTTTTCCGACTTTAGGTACCCTGTCCCTGCACGGGTCACAAATTTTCCCCTAAAAAATGATAATTTAATTCTGCTTTCTGATTAAAAAAAACTATGAAAGTACAAATGTTCAACTTTCCCAATTTAGAATAATAAGTGTACTAATGGTGAATTTTCCCAAATTGGGAAAACATGAAAATTTATTTACTTGGAAAAACGTATTTCATCAAGTTGGGAAAATTCACCAGTTTGTACTCATATTTTCTCAAATTGAAAAAAATTGAGTATAAATTGTAAATTTTCTCAACTTGAGGATGAAAATAGTAAATTTTTCCAACTGATGAACTGAATGCTGAAAAATCCCAAGAAGGTAAATTACCTCCCAACCCCCTCACATTGGCACGTCCCTGCATATCATATTGATACGTTTATCTCCGCTAAGAAAATGAACGCCTAATTGTATTAGCTAAGAAGAAATTTCTGGAAATTTTTTTGGAGGAAACAAGATTTTTTTGTTTTGTTGATTTCGAAAATTTGTATACTACCGAGCACTTAACTGGGATGAACCGAAATCTGAATATGAGGAGGGAAGGGGGTAAAAAGTTTTTTCTGTTGGAAAAATGAAATAATTTTTTGATAAATAGGTTTTAAAAATTTTTGGGAAATGAATTTTAAAAATTTTGAGAGAATTAAAACCTTTAAAAATCTCTGAAAAATGAATCGATTTTCAATTTTTTTTGATAAAATTATTGTAGGAGTTTCCCAAAAAATTGGTTTTACAATTTTTTGAAAAATCAATTTCTAAAATGATTAGTTCTATTTTTTTGAAGAGATAACTTTTATTATTAAAATTTATTATTGATTCTAAAAAATGTGAAGTCTTAGAAAGAATGACAATTATTTATAATCACTTATTTTTACTATGAAAAAATGAACATTTTACACCACTGATGTTTGGTAAGAACGCACCATTTGGTTTAAAGTAAACAAAAAAATTCTTAATTTTATATATTTTTTTCAGAAGTTTTGGAGCGTCCAAACGAACCTATTATTGCATAATATTCCTTATTCTATAATTTAATTATTGTTGAATCATAAAACAATAGTCTTATCGTAATCATAATGAAAAAAATGTGTAATTATGTAATTCTGAACCGAATTTGAATCTAACTTTCTAACTATATTTTTTAAAAGGACGAGTAAAATTATACTTTTAAGTTATTCGAATACTGAATAAAAATAAAAAAAATTCGAAATAAAACGACAAAACGTGAGAAATTTGAATATGAAAATAAAAATTTCAAGAAGGTTCTTCTTTCTTTACTCGTTTTTTCAACTTACCTTCTTCTTCTGACAAGTTAGGAGATGAGCGTTTGGGCGAGACATGAAATAGATTTTTTAAAGAATCGATGTTCAAGAAATTCACCAGCTGGTCAGGATCGTAAGCAAAAATTTCCACGATTTCGTGGCGCCACGCCCGGCAACAGTAAGCGTATTTTTTCACATCATCGGTTATATTTCGTTTTATATTTTCATCATCGGACCAATTTTCGAATTGGCAAGTTTCTTTTGCGCCTACGAGACAACCATTCGATGGTGGATTTCCAGGAGTATTATGAATTATTACCACTACGCCAGATTTCGCATTCTCGAGGTATATAAATTTGTACCAGATGTTCCCCTCGAATAATTTCAAATTGAACCACGTTCGCGATTTATTGTTTTTATTAGCTTCTGAAGTGAGATCAACTCTTGTGTGAATCTGTAACTTGGAGTAAGAATTTGGATCGCGAGATGCTAATTTTTGTTGCACTTTTTGCACGCGTTCGTCGATAGCAGTCATCAGTGGAACGAGGGGTTCCCAAAGAGGTGCCATATTCATGTAATTATTGGCGGTTTTTTTCCAAAGTACGAAAGCGAGATGTTCGAGAGGAACTAATGGCCGAGGTACCATGATGAAATTACCTGATATTGATGCGTCTTTCTGTAAAATTTTCAAATCAAGATTTAAGAATGTTGTTGACGTACATTTTGGACAATGTGTAAAATGAAATGTATTTACATTTTTTTCAGAGTCGTATTTCTTTTTTAAGACTGAGAACAGGTCGTCGTCCATGAAATACGAATTCGTGCTTATTTCTGATAATTCGATCGAAGACAGTTGACTTTTCAGGTGAGGATTTTCCAATAGTTCAGGCGTTTGGATTTCATGTTTCGTCCACATAACTCGTTTCTCCTTCGTATCGTAACAAATTTCATAATAATACCGGTCCCTGTGAGGAAATTCGTCCAAGAAAGGGTCCTAAAATTTAGAAAAATATCTAAGTTTTGCTGGAATTCTATGAAATAGGCATTTGCCTTGTGGGTTTAATACCTTTCGTATACTTTCTTTTCGGATTTTTTCTAAGACATCGAGTGATCCGCATTCCTATTTGAAATCAGTAAAGCACGCGTGAAAATATCGAAATGATGAAGTACTCTTTCATTTATAAATCAGTGAAAATGATCGAAAATCAATGAGAAACAGTCAGAATTGCTGCACAGGAGAAAATCAGTGAAAAAATTTTCAACAAAAACAAATCAGTGAGAAAAATCACTAGAAAATCAGTGAAAATTCACCGAAAAATCTGTGAAAATCTTTGAAAAATCAGCAAACAGTTCGCTGAAAATCAGTGAATTTCGGTGATTTTTTTCCTATTCATCATTGACTTTTCACTGATTCGGAATGAGAGAGTATTAAATCATTTATTAAGTAGCTTACAAGGGAGGTATCCCAACTCAAAGTAAAATTTTGAGCCCAAACAAAAAAAAATCGAAAGTACATGATAACAAGACCTCGTACTCAAAATTTCAGGTGCTGAAGTTCATTTCTCGATTTTTGGCGAATTTTTGAAATTTCAAAATTACCTCATCGTCCTATAAAATATGAAAATTTTATCTTATCTACGAAAAAATCTGAAATTTGTTACATACCCTATTTTCGACCCCCCGAATCGATTCCAGAAAATTTTAGAATTTTCCAGTGCTGGAGAAAAGCCGATAAAAATGGTCCATGTGCACTTCAGCACCTATAATCGTGGATTATCCATATTGGTGACCTGTTTGATCGATTAAAACACGATTTTCCAAAATTCGTAACTTTGAGTTCAAATTCGCATTTTTGAACAATAAATTTTTCTGGAAAAAATTGAAAAATTTGCCTAATGCGCATACACACTGAGAGAAAAAAGTGTGGTGATATTGACTACAAAATTGTGGCAAACCTTATCCAGTCCGAGCTTGTGGCACTTTTCACCACAATTGTGGTACTTTTTATTTCAATTACCACAACTGTGGTAGCCTACCACAACTGTGGTACTTCATATTTTGATTACCACAGTTGTAGTATTTGAAATTCACTTGCCACAACTGTGGTAGTTTTGCTACAGTTAATGGTAATTATGGCGTGCAATAATAAAATTAAAATTGTTTTTTAAAAATAAAATTCAATACTGGCATGCTTTATCCAATGATTATTCAGTTCAGGACACACATTATCATGATCTCATGTCCTAATCAATTTATTCTACTCTCACAAATTTTTTGCCCTATGTGGGATTCGAACCTGGGACCCTACACCTATAATTCCCTAAACTATGTCTGCCTAACCATTACGCCACCGGGTGCGTATATAAAATAGGGAAATTAATTAATATATTATGTATTTTTGGTAAAATTCAATTATGATTTGATGGAATTACATGTTATAATTGATTTATAATAAAAATGATTGAATTTTGAAACAAAGGAGGTTTAGAAAGATGCATTAAAATGTTATGTTCACATACTTATTCAGCTCAAAATTTTACATCATGTTCATCCAATTTTTCTAATAATGTTCTGATTTCCGAATTCAATTAATTTACTATGCACAGGGATTAAAAAAGTATTTGTTTAAAGTTATCACATCATTTCACCACTTTTAAATTTGTTCTAAATCATTTTTCTCTCTACACAGCTTTATATTGATAATACCACACTTATAGTAACACATTTTAATGTGTACCACAATTTGTAGTATAATTAACCACAGCTGTAGTATATTTAACCACAGCTGTAGTATATTTAACCACAGCTGTAGCACAATTAACCACAATTGTGGTACTATTGGCTATAAAACTGTGGTTCTTTTGCTATGTGGTAATTTTTACCATCAGAATGGCGAAAAATACCACATTTATCGCTAAAACTGATAGAAATGCAATAATTTGTGGTAAATAATACCACAATTTTTTCTCAGTGCATCGAGGTAAAAAGTTGAAACTTGGTAGATACCCTTTTTTCGACCTCCCGAATCGATTGGAAGCGGTTTCGAAACGTTTCGGACCCATCAGAAAATATTGGAATTTTCCAGCACATGAAGAAATTTTTTTGCCCAAAATGCAAATTTTAACTCAAAGTTGGGAATTTTGAAAAATTGTGTTTTAATCGATCAAACAGGCCACCAATATGGATAATCCGCGATTATAGGTGCTGAAGTGCATATGGGTCATTTTTATGGGCTTTTCTTCAGCGCTGGAAAATTCTAAAATTTTCTGGTGGCTCCGAAACGTCTCGAAACCACTTCCAATCGTTTCGGGAGGTCGAAAATAGGGTACAAAATATACCAAATTTCAGCTTTTTTCGTTGATTAGATCAAATTTTTATATTTTTTAGGACAATGAGGTAATTTTAAAATTTCGAAAATTCGCCAAAAATCGATAAATGAACTTCAGCACCTGAAATTTCGGGTACGAGGTCCTGTTATGATGTACTTTCAATTTTTTTTTGTGTTGGGCTCAAAATTTTACTTTGAGTTGGGATACCTCCCTTGTTAGAAAAATATAAGTGCATTACTACAAACGTACAAAGTTTGAAAAAGCGAGCAAGTTATACTGATTCCATGATCCACATTCCAAATAATTTCCGGTGGTTTCATCTTTCATTCCAATCAGAACGGGTTTCACTTCTTTCTTGCAAACTTTATCCTCGTCATATTTGAATTTTTTCTCGAATAAACAGTATTTCAGCTTGTAGGCGTTTTTAGAAGCTTGTTCGATGAATACTACGTCTTCATCGGTTTCGGCAGGACACAAATGCTTTTCTATGATATCATCATCCTCCAGCGATTTTTTTCTATCGAAGGGAAAATCTTTCAAATCCGGAGATGGGGGATATTTTAGTACGATGTAGGTTTCGTAATTGTTCTCATCGTCTGTCAACATAATTTCTTATCACAATTAATATCGGTTTGAAAAATAAATTGAAAGCGAAATTGTTCAGTTTGGTTACCTGGATAGGCATGTATGAAAAGTGGAAGTATGAGAAGTAAAATCGAAGATAATTTAATCATGAAGTCGAATTGATTCGTACAAATGAACGTGTTGCTTAATCTTTGGAATACACTGAAGAACTACATGAAGATTGTAGCATGTTGGAGTCGTTTTAACGACAATTCCTTCGTTTTATTGTCAAAATATCGATAAAAATCATTCCATCGCTTGAAATTTGCTGCGAAATGAATGATTCACGAAAGTTATGACTATCTGTAGGCGTGAATTTGATAGGTACCAGGTTTATTGCTATTTGCATAGCCGGTCGACGTAGGTACGTTGCATAAAATAAATTTTACGTCAATTTTTTTTGTCGTAGAAGTATGTAGATGGGTAGTCAGCAGGTAGCTAGGTAGGTACATCTACATAGCCACTTACATGTAGGTAATATTTTTTTGGTACATTAATATTAATCTGTTGGGTGCGTAGTTAATTTTTGTTCATTTCCTTCAAAACCGTAACGTGCCAAAGAAACTACATTTAAAGGGGAAAAATGGTCCCTGAACTCCTGATTCCAATTTGAACAAAAATTGGATAGGTAGCGTAAAAAATTTCTTCATCTTAAAAAACCTTCCATTAGTTAGTTCCATTAGTTTTTAATTGCTGAAGTTAATTTTAAAATTCCGAAGAATTCTTGAAATTTCAATTTTTTTGAAATTTCTGCGAATTTTAATAGAAATGGAAATGTTGGAAAATTTAGCTGGCTCGCTTACCCACATCTGATAAATTCAAGTTCCTGAGAGTATGGTACTGACATCTCGGAATAAATTTTGAGCCATTCGAGTTGATTATAGCGCTATCTGGAGCAGTTTTTGTGCGTTAGGGAAAAGCAAACTTTATCTGAAGGCTCCAGATTGACTTGAAAATGGTTGCTGGTAATTCGAAATGACAATTTTAGGTATTGGGCGAAGTTTTGACTTCGTTGCTGCAGAAATGCGCAATTTCGGAATTTTCCTCAGTATACCTACGTGGAATATGATCTAACTTGTAAAAAAATACAGTTTCGAACTGTCTTCTGTCGTTCGCAGTTCACCTACCCATTAGAATCAGGATGTTAAACTTAGGTACGATATAAGATTAAATTTTCAGTCCCTCAAGTCGATTATAGCGTCTTCTAGAGCAATCCTGGTGTGCTGGAGAAAATTCAGGTCCTGCTGGAGGCTTCAGATCAATTCAAAGATAGTTGCAATTGATTTAAAAGGTCAATTTTACTATTATAATCAACTTTCAAATTTTCATTTATGATTTACTTTTTTTTTAAAATAAAAAATCAATTTATTAATGAGCCATTTTACAATCATTTTTAAAAATTCGTAAAAACGACAAATTATCTTCGGCAGCTCAAAATTTGGTTCCAACGTGTGTGTGACATCCTAGATTTTTACGAAAATTAGAGATTAGTTTACTTTGAGCGGAAAACCCCACAAAATTTTTTTGAGCCCCCCTCTCTCTTCGAAGAGGGACTGAGCTACTAAACCTCAAAGTGAAGGCATTTTTGAAAAAAAATTGGGTTTTAGCCACTGTTGAGTAGACCAGTGCGGCTTGCTGAGAAACCTCGGTCACCTTTTATAAAGGTGCGGTTTGAATTTCTATGTACATCTCCTCGAACCATTGGCCACGAAAGTGGATATCACTTTTTGCCTTCTGTAATAGAATTGAAAAGTTGAATATCACAAATTCGTGGAATTTTTGATTTTCACCAAATTCGGATCGTTCGCTCAACCACCTCGAAATCCAGACAACGTTTTGTTTTAGGTCTTCTAGAATAATTTTTGGTGAAATTTTTTAAGAATTTTCACGACAGTGCTGCCAATTTCATTTTAAATTGAGAAATTTTTGTGAAATTTCATTTGGTAGGCAGTATTGCTGTTAATTTTTTTTCAAATTTTTATCGTTTAAAATTTTTCGGCCTAGGTACTTTTCAAGTCACTGAATGAACGACTTGAATTTTATGAAAATTGCGGATATAAAAGTGCATTTGGCAGCACTAATCGTGAACATTTTTTGAACCAGTTTCTCAAACATTGTTCTAAGAGACCAAACAATTTTTTGGTTCGATTTTGAGGTGCTTGAGCAAGCAATTTGAATTTGATGAAATTCGAAAAATATTCAAATTTGCGATATTCAACTCTAAAAAAGCAATCCGGTCATATATGCAAGAGGTGGGGGTCAACTCTTAAAACGCTAGAAGAAAGATGGTCGCACTTCTGATGTGGAATTTACATTTCTGTCTTTGGAGACTGGATTTGTAATTTTAAATGATTCTGGTCCGTTCTTTCGAAAAATGATTTCAGTTCATCCCTGGTCATCAAGAAATAATTATTCATTTTTTTAGCCAGAAAAGAATTGACGAATGACTCCTGAAAATTGTTTTCACTTCATTTATACCTATTTCGGTAAAATAACCAAACTAATCCCTCTACTTACCCCCTACCCCTTGTGAATACTGAAATCATGAATAGGAATATTACAGGAAACAGGGTCAAATCAAAATCACTACTTTCAAAATCAATGTACAAGGTTTTTCAAAGTTTCAACAAATCGATTGAAAAATAATGTAGATAATTTTTTATTTGAAAGAAATAATACTAAACTTAATTGTCATGAAGTAGATATATTATATCTTCATTTGAAATTTAGTTGAGAAGAAATGCTGGCAGAAACTTCGTGAACATTAGGTACACATAGGTAATAATTATACGTATTGTATTCCATGGAAGTCTAATTACATATCAGCATGAATCAACTGAGGAGGTCGTTTAAAAAACAGCCCGTGGTTTCAAGATATCGTGTCATCAAGTGTCCCAAAAAGAACCCTAGCTCAAAAGTTCGAAAATTTTTCGGAAAAATCCAAATCTCTACATCTTTGGGGATTGAGGTCCTGTTTGGAGCACTCGGGAGCATGGCACAGCCGTCTGACCAATTTTTCAAGATTATTCAGGAAATTTTAAACGAAAATCGAAATCAAAAACAGAAATCAGTACTCCATTTTGGGGCTTGAAGCTCTTTTTGGAACACTGAATCTGTGATAAAAAAATATTTTTTGAAAATATTTTTGAGGCAATTGGAGCCGAAATTCAGCCTTCAAACTATTATTGAAAAATCATCATTAGAAAGGTCTTACACACGCACGATGTAAATTATCGATTTCAACGTCATTATTAGTTTAATTCATAATATACTCGTCGATGTTGAAAACTTCTTGTATTTCGAAACGTTTGGAAAATATTTTTTGGATTTCTTCGGGAGTAATTGCGCAGCAATATGCGTGTTGTGAATCTATTCCCGCCCTTGCGTTTTCACTGGGTATACTAGTAGCCCATGAAACAAAATTGCATTCTATTTCGTTAATTTCGGTACATTTTTTTCCGACCCATTTTTCAAGAGTATTATGAATGTAAATCATGACACCTTTCTTTGAAGCCTCGTTGTACACGAATTTATACCAAATATTCCCTTCGAAGGTCTCGAAAGAGTCGTACTTGAAAATTTTGCTCCAAAATCCAGGTTTGCGAAGTCCTTTGACAGCTGTGTAAATAAGCAGCTTTTGTTTTGATTTGAATGCTTTGAGGGCAGCTGTTTTTATACCGTCGTTTATAACGGTCATAAGAGTATTCAAACTATCTGAGAGAGGTGCCATATTTATATAATGATTGGTCGTTTTTTTCCATATTCGTGTGAAGAAATGTGAGTCGGGAACCATCGGTTGAGGAGACATTAAAAGATTATGTTCAAGGTGGCGGCGATTCTGAAATAATATTGAAAATATTATATGTGATTGGTACGGTGTTTTTTCATATTTGGTCGGTTTTAGAAAATTACCTCGCGTGCTGCTTCATATCGTTGTTTTATTTCTAAAAAACGTTTCGGTTTCATGAAAAAGGAGTCTGTGCTGATTTCATTTTCGTGATATGATTGCTCTATTAATGAATGGTTCGGATAAAAAGATGGGTTTTCGATCGAATGACTTGTCCAAATTGTCTTTTCTGTGGATATGTCGTAGCATACCTCGTAGATGTAGGTCGGAATATGGTTCAATTTCAAGGTGCTGATGTAGGCTTTGATTTCCTAAAAAAAAAAAAGTATAGGCTCATTCCACGTCAACTCGACCAGGTTTTGTATTTTGTATTTGATTAATTAACGTCACATTGACCATGGGTCTTCCGATTTCGATCAAATTTTTTTTACAAGTTCCCCTCAATGGTCTAATGAAGGAATCACCGTCATTCCGATCCTAATCCTTCAGGGGGTCGGGGATGGCTCAAATTTGAGGGCGCATATCTCGAGATAGGTTAGGTCCAAGATGAATCTGTTCATGCGATTTTATAGAGATGTGAAGGAGATTCAAAATTGATAATAACATTTTGAAAAGTTCAAAGTTGAACTTTTGTGATGAAAGCTCAACTTTCATGATAAGTACAAACCATGAGGGCCCCCATTAAAAAATCTGAAAAATTACTATGAAAATAACTTTTTACGTATTTTTTAACTAAATTACTCTTCAAGATGGGATCTCAATACGCGTGGGAGGCACAGGGGTCCTCAATTTTGGTCAAAATTCAAAAAAAATGGAAAAAGTGAAGTGATACATCGATTTCTACTAATTTAAAAGCGTTGAGTTCAAATATGTGCTCAGTTTTTTCATCCGACCTCTCTGTCCCCTCGCCCCCTGATAAGGTCAAAATTCAAAAAATGATAAATTACATGTGACTTTTCGTTTGTTGGTTTTTGGAGGGCGCTGAGTTCGAATATTTGCTTATTTTTGGGGATTCGACCCTTTAGTTCACCCCTAGCCGCCATTTTTGAAAAAAAAACCATCGATTTTTAAATTTTTTAGCAATTTGAGAGTCAGTGTGGGACGCAGGGGAGGCGGATCGAGGAAGTAAGTTTATATTCAAGCTCAGCACATTCGAATCAGTAGAAATCGATATGACACATGCTATTTCCATTTTTTTGCATGTGTTTTCTCAAAATTGGGAGTTAGGGAGGTACTATAGGGTTGAATCACAAAAATAAGCAAATATTCGAACTCGGCGCGCTCAAAACCCCAACAAACCACACGTCACACGTTATTTTTTAATTTTTTTAAATTTTGACTTCATCAGGGGGGCTGATAGGGGGAGGGTTCAGAGGGGTCGGATGAAAAAACTGAGCACATATTCGAACTCACCGCTTTTGAATTAGTAGAAATCGATATATCACTTCTCTTTCTGCATTTTTTTGAATTTTGACCAAAATTGAGGACCTCTATGCCTCCCAGGGGTATTGAGATCCCATCTTGAAAAGTAATTAGTTAAAAAATACGTAAAAAGTTCTCTTCATAGTAATTTTTAAGATTTTTTAATGGGGGCCCGCATGGTTTGTACTTATCATGAAAGTTGAGCTTTCATCACAAAAGTTCAACTTCGAACTTTTCAAAATGTTATTATCAGTTTTGAATCTCCTTTTCATTCTCTACAAAACCGCATGAACAGATTCATCTTAGACCTAACCGATCTCGAAATATGCGCCCTTAAAATTGAGCCATTTCGCAAAAAATCCCAATTATACGAAAATTACAAGAGCCACCCCCGCCCCCCGAAGGATTAGGACACGAATTACGGCGATTCCTTCATTAGACCATCGAGGAGAACTCGTAAAAAAAATTTAAGCGATATCGGAAGACCCAAAGTCAAAACCTGGTCGAGTTGACATGGAATGAGTTATTATCGATTATTTCATCTGAATGACTTGTTTATGTAAATAGCGATATTAATATCTACATAATGTCCCTGCTCTCTCATTTCGAATCAGTGAAAAATCACTGGTAAACATTCAGAACGGCAGCACAGGTAAAATCAGTGACGTTCGCTGATTTTCAGCGATTTTTCACTGATTATCCAAAGAATTTCGCAGATTTTTGAGTAAATTTCATAAATATCACCGAGTTTTCAGTGAATTTTCACTGTTTTCTAGTAATTTTCTTTCACTGACTTGCTTTCAGTGAAAAAATTTTCATTGATTTACATATGTACTATGCTGCAATTCTGAACTATTTTTCAGTGATTTTTGATAAATTTCACTGATTCAGAAATGAGAGAGTAGGTGATTGTCTCACTCGTGATTTTTCTATCCTTTGAAGTTGATCCAATTTATCTTTTCCTCCACAAAACTGCATTAAACAATAATATTTTTACGATATTAATCACGAAATAAGTGTTTTCTAATGTGTTGATAAATATTATACGACTCACGTAGTATCCGAAATAATGTAAAAATTGATTTCTTCCTGAACCACACCTCCTTGGTTTACTGGTTTGTTCATCTGTACGCAGTGCGAAAATGGGTTTCAATTCGGATCGACATAGTTTTCCTTGCCCAGCTTCAAAATGCTTATCAAATAAGCAATATGCTAATTCGTAATGTTTCTTAGCAAGTTTTAGCAATTTGCTAATAATGGTTTCGGATTCAGCCGGGCAAACGTATACCGGTAATTGCTCGAATGATGTTTTTAATTGCATCTCCATTGCTTCATTTTGGTTTTCATTCGCTACATGCATACATTTAGTTGTGAAAATATAATAATTAAATTCTAGAAACTATCTGAATTGAAATTTTACCTTCGGTAGCGGATGAGAATTCGAATTGGATGAGAACCAAGATACAGAAAATTTTTATCATTTTAACACGTTTGCTGCGAATTCAACGAAATAATATTTCGTACAGTTGTTAGCGTCAGTTTCGATGTACCTACATTTCTTCGATAAATTTTCAGTCATTCGAACAGCTTAACTGTTCATTCCTATGTTGAATTCTTACGTCATTGACATTACACAAATAATCTATTGATATTGAGAGGGTTTGTAAATAAATACGACGATGAATACCTACTTCGAAGAAAAATCACAGGTATCGTGTGTGAATTTTGTGCTATTGTATCGGTGTAGGGATGGTTTATGTGTATTATCGTAATTATGATGATTTCAAGAAGAGGAGCTGCAAAAAAACATTTTCGTAATTTTTTCTGTCGATTCCGATAGAAAATGGAGTAAAAAATTCGAATAACAGGCATCATAGCGTGGTTACTTTTTAGTAACTTGGTTACTTTTTTCGAGACAAGTTACTTTTGGTTACTATTTCCACTTCAAAAGTTACTTTGGTTACTTTTTACCTCTAAAAGTTACTTTTTTCCAAAATTTCTCAAAAAATTTACCTTTTTTTCACAATTTTTCTCTAAAAATTGATTTTTTCAAGCGTAAAGTGTCTGATTAGTTTCGGTTTAGTCGAGTTTTGGAGACTTTTTTGTTTCAAAAAATTTCGCACTCGCTCCGCTCGGGCAGTACATTGATACCTCTGTTTCTTGAATACACTATCATTCCCTAAATTTGAATCAGTCAAAATTGGTGTATTTTCATTCTCTTGGTTAAGTATAGTGAAATAATTTTCATCAAAAACTAGAGATTTTCACCCATATTTCAGTCAAAACTCCAATCAATTTCCAATTTGTCAAATAAAAATCAGTAATTTTGATTAATATTTCAATGAAAAATCACTCATTTTCATATAAATTTACAGGGTAGGTAGGCTAGATACTCACTTTTTTTTACTGAATTTTGACACACCCTCATTTTTTTCAAATTCTTCCCCGCCCTTGCATAATGTCTGATTAAGTCCCGGAGTCGAGCAGATTCAATCCAAGCTCAATAAAAAAATGAAATTTTACCTCAAAAGTGTTCAGAGAAGTGCATTTTATTACTCTTCAAAAATAATTTTTCTTATTTCTTACATTAGAATATAACTTTCTAAATCTACATCAATCAAGTTTTATAAAAACTCTTCCTTTTTGAACCAATAAAATAATTTTCATTGATATTGCAGTCAAAAGTCATTGATTTCTTAGTCGATTTTCAATTAACCAGAAAAAAATAAATAATTTTGACTAAACGATCAATGCGAATCACTGATTTTCATTTATATTCATCTCACTGATTCAGATTTAGAGAATTCTTGCAATTTTTCAGTTTTTCTTCGCTTTTATCTGTATTACATTTTTTCATCTGTCCACTGAAATTAACCTAACTTTACGAGCATTATGTAAAAATAGATTTTGAAGTTTGTTCCGAATTTTTACCCCTCCTCACCCCATTTTTCTGCAATTCTCAGCCCCTCCCTTACATAATTTCTGGGAGCGCTTATAAGTTATAATAATTGCATTAAGTAGATACATGTTTTTTTTTTTTTTTTTTACAAATTTTACCATTAAAAATTGAGTTTTTGGTTACTTTTTGGTAATACATTGGTTACTTTTTTCCCCAAATTGGGTTACTAAAGTTACTTTTTTCCCACCAAATTTCACTATGATGCCTGGAATAAAAAAACTGTTTGAAAGCTAGATTTTGCTTCTCAAAAATTGCTCCAAAAATGTCTCCATAAAATTTTTTTCAAAAATTTACGATTTAAGATTACTTTAGGTAGGTAGTTTGCGATGGTGCATTTTTTACCAACGTGAATTTTTGACCTATAGAAATCACCAAAATTTTTGAGATTAAAAATCTAAAAAGTAAGAAATTTTTACAAAAAAGAACGTGCTTACCTACTCAAATCTCGATTATTTTCGTTGAAAGTAGGTACGATTTTTAATACTTGTGTGTTCAATTTCATGAAACCAAAAGGTGTAAAACGACACATTGAAATTTTTCTCAACCAAAACTCGAGTAGGAATTTTTTAATTTTTCTCAAGAGTTGGTGCAGATTTAATAGGTACTTAATCAATAATTTGTTTTTGGATTATGATTTTGTAAAAATTTCATTTTTGAAAAAAATGGGTATAGGTTTGCCTCTGGAATAATCTTCTATTCGCCTGTATTACTCAAGATAGATTTTCTCTCAACCTTTTCTGCCTATTTTTTTATACATGTAGATTTTTGATCGAGTTTCAATCTCGCAATTTTCTAATTTTTTCATTTTACATTTGTGAAAAAAAATCAACGAAAGATGTTGGTGCTGTGTTTAAAATTTATTTGAAAATTAAGAGTAATGTGTAACGATTAAACATTTAACTTATGATTTATGAATTCGAAATCAACTTATAATCAAAACTTATACTTATTGAATTCTAATTAACTTACAGCTCTAGTTGAAAACGAACTGTCGAATATTGTTTAGTAGGGGTGAAAGTTTTGCATTTTTATTTCGAAAGGCGATGGAGGGGAAGATTAGCAAGATAATTCGTCTAGACCTCAGAATGACGTGGTAAAAATCTAAGCCTCCAAAATCCGTAACTAATTGTTTACCACTTCCTCCTATTTTCATCATTACACAATTTTCAGGAGTCCTTGAAAATTATCATTTTTTTCATGTTTTTTCAATTAGCAGATATTTAGTACAAAATAAAATTTAAAAAAAATGAAATGATATTAGTCCGAATATTTTAACCTATAAAAATCATTTTCAAAGTAAAAAAAAATTATTGAACAATTTTTTTCAAAAAAAAGAAAAAGTGTGGGGAATTTGCGTTAGTGATTTTTTTATTGGTAAGAAGATTCATTCTACTCACTAGTGGTAGCATCCTAAATTTTTTCCGCGTGTAGCAAAACCAAGATTTTTGGAGAGGAATACCTGGAATTTTTCTGGGTGTAGCAAAAATGTCCAAGATTTTGTAATCCTACCAAGAAAGGTCGGCAATGTAAATAAAACCCTTTTGAAAAAACGTTTTAAACTGTTTTCAGTCTAAAATTTAGCGCTGCTTTCAATTTCTCTATCACACTAAATTTGGGTCACAGTCCTCACTGACAATAGGATTCGTTTTCGACTTGTAGGTTTGTTAATTGATGCTGCGTTGATATTAGGCTGGGCTAATGTACCTTGTAGTCCAAACCCAATAAAAAGAAGAAAAAAGACTAAAAACAGTGATTGAAACGCAAAAAAGAAAATGCTGTTTGCATTTCGCGCTGATCACGAGAAAAATAATGAAAAAATTGCAGCACGTCAGAATTTCTCATAATATTGAGATTTTTTGTTAAAAATTTGATTTACATTTTTTAAAGTGAATTTTGACCCTTGAAGTCGATTTGAAAGTTTTGCTTTTTACCGACTTTTTTTAAAATGAAGTAGGAGGGGGATTTGCAAAGATGTTCGTCTGCACCTTAAAACGACGTGCTAGAAATTTCACCCTGCATCCTTCATTCTCCCTTCTCCCGCCCATTTTTCATTATTACCCTATTTTTCAGGAATCCTTAAAAAGTATCACACCTTTTATGTTTTTTCAATTCTTGATATTTAGTAAAAAATACAGAAGAAAATTTCCTGAAGCTATGTTATTAGATACCTACCTACGAATATTTTACCCTATAAAAATAATTTCCTATCATCACCCTTCCCTTCTAGGCCATTATTTCAAAATGAAAAAAAAAATGCATTGTATAATTTTTTTTCAAAAATGTACCTGGGAAAAAGTGTAGGGTGCTAGTGATTTTTATGAGTACGGTAAGAAAATTCATTTATTAGCACTTATGAGAATTTTTTTCCGAATTCTGCAGAATATTGAAAAAACACAAACTGATAATTTTCAAAGACCCCAGAAGGACTGCATAAAATCATTATTGAATAACCGATAACACAAGTCAACACGATTTTTGTGTTTGGGTTCCGATTGCGAAATTTGGGTTGCTTTTATGTATCTAATGAAGGGAAAAATAATTTTTTGTCCAAAGTTTGCTTTCGGGGGTTGGGGGAGCCAAAAATGTGATTTTTCAAGAACAATACACACGGATTTGAGAAAAATTTGAAAAAAATTTGAAAATTTTTTTGAACCAGTTTTATAGAAAATTTCACGCTGAATCGAACGCCATAAACCGCAGACCTCTATCTCTTTTACAAAAAAAGTTACAGTTAAAACTTTCCTAAATTATGTGAAAAATCGATTTTTTTCGTCTTGTTCACCGAAAGGTGAGATTTCTGAGAAATCTAAGCATTCTACAACCATAATAACCATGACAAAAGTTGTAGAAAATTAAATTTCCTGTCGGATGGATAGGTGCATTCAGATTTTTCCGGGAGGCGTAGTTTTCGAGATATTCTTGCGTAAAGTTGAACATTAGTTGAAGCAATTTAGAAAAAAAGAGAAATGAAGCAATTTTTGGCTGTCAAAAGTGTTACAGCGAAAAATTGTGGAAGGTGACTAACCTTTAGGAGTTACCACGACCTCCCATCATTTTTTCGCTGTAACACTTTTGACAGCCAAAAATTGCTTCATTCAA